>SJYQ01004662.1:360851-437200 GCA_006410935.1 Redunca redunca
ATGCTTACCCTCTAGCGTATGCATACTGCAGAAGGTTTGAATTTTAGAAATATCTGATGCTAAGTTCCTTAGGAAGATTTGCTTCTTTTGCTGAGCAATGGACAGGTCAGGATTGATCCATTGTTCGCCACATGAAACATATACCTGCCAAAGAAATAAGTCTCTAATCTCATACAATTGCTCATGGCAGCATCATTACATCCCAGACTGGAAACAATCAAAACATCCTATAATAAGTGAAATATGGTGAAACAAACTATGGCACCATACTCAGTGATAAAAGGAATAATGCTCAGCGATAAAGAGGCCCAATCTATTGATAAATGCAACAAAGCTGATGAATCTCTACCGTTTTGTACTAAAAGAAGTACTTCTCCATATATCTTTGCAGCTTCCTATGA
Organism: Redunca redunca; assembly: GCA_006410935.1. Classification (NCBI taxonomy): domain Eukaryota; kingdom Metazoa; phylum Chordata; class Mammalia; order Artiodactyla; family Bovidae; genus Redunca; species Redunca redunca. Next base: position 361,253 of record SJYQ01004662.1, read on the forward strand.
ATCTCTATGAATCTTTAATTAATTCAAAATATTAATACGAAGTTGTAGAAAAAATAAAGGAGATAAAGGAAAGAAGGAAGGAGGGATGTGGGGGAGGATAAATAGGTATAAATCAGGGGTTTGTAAACTATGCTGTGCTAAGTCACTTCAGTCTTGTCCGACTCTTTGCGACCCCATGGACTGTAGCCTGCCATGCTCCTCTATCCATGGGATTCTCCAGGCAAGAATATTGGAGTGGTTTGGCATTTCCTTCTCCAAGGGATCTTCCTGACCTAGGGATCAAAGCTGCATTTCTTATGTCTTCTGCATTGTAGGCTGGTTCTTTACCACTCACACAACCTGGGAATGAATGAATGAATGAATGAAAGTTGCTCAGTTGTGTCCAACTCTTTGCAACTCCATGGACTGTCCATGGAATTCTCCAGGCAAGAATACTGGAGTGGGTTGCCATTGCCTTCTCCAGGGAATCTTTCTGACCCAGGGGTTGAAGCTGGGTCTCCTGCCTTACAGATAGATTCTTTACCATCTGAGCTACAGGGAGGACTGAGGTCCAAATCTTGTTCACAGCCTGCTCTTGTAAATAAAGTTTTATTGGAACACAGCTATGCCCACTCATGTGCATATCTGTAACTGTTTTTGTGCTACAGTGGCAGAGTTGATATTTTAATAGATTCCATATGGCCTGTGTATATTAGGAAGTGTCAGTTCACAGAAAACTTTACAGAAAACTCCAACAACACTGGTAAGAATGAACTTGTAGTATATGCATCGAACTGTTAATGGACACTTCTAGCTGCTGAGATAATGGAAGATACTTTTACTTTTTGCTTATGTGTACTTTCTAAATGTCCTTAAATAAATACATATTTCTTTGAAGTGAGAAGAAATAGAGTAATATATTGAGAAAGACTTGGTAAAAAAAAAAAGAAAGAAACTCAATGCTGCCTTTTTTGAGGTCACTCACTAATCACACATACTTTCTATGTCGACCCAGGGAAAGTTTCCTGAAAAATATCTTCTTTCTGATGAACAAGGTTTTTCTTCTCTCACAGACATACTTAATCCTGTGACTGTTCATGTTTCAATCTCCGTGTCAGTGGCTCAGAACAGTTGGACAGATTCATTTCTAGCAAACGTACAGGATCTTTTAACAACCACTCCTGACTCCATCTCATTCTCCTTTCACTCCTGCTCCCTCTGCCCTGGTGGCCTCAATGACTTATCTTTAGATTTATCTTTTTGCATTGTATGCTTTATTGCATCAACCTTAAATTCTTTCCAAAACAACAGTGAATAAGCACAGCAGCAAAAACAAAACTATCAGAAGGAAACAAACAAGACACTTGGCAGGGATAGAGTTAGGATCCAAAACACAGTCTAGCAAGCTCCAAGAACAGAGGCTCTCTGCTCCTCCATGCTGCCTCTAATATTAGTCAGTGGTACTTGGGCTAAAAACTCTTTCAAGGGGTCCTAACATTCAGAGCCTGAGTCAAGTTCTAACAATTTGGTACAAGCTTGGTTCTCTGTTCAGAATTTCAGGCATCCATCAAAGTGGGTTTTCTTCTCGAGCTGGTACTTCAAATTCCGTAAGTGGGAGTAAAGGCTGGGCAGCTAAAGTCCTTTCACTTCTTAGCATTCTTCAATCACTCAAATTGTTGTTGTTGTTGAAACATTTCATCACTAAGTTGTGTCCGACTCTCTTGTGTCCACATGGACTGTAGCCCACCAGGCTCCTCCATCCATGGGATTCTCTAGGCAAGAATACTGGAGTGGGTTGTCATTTCCTTCTCCAGGGGATCTTCCAGACCCAGGGATCAAACCCTTGTCTCCTGGATTGGCATGCAGAGTCTTTACCAGTGAGCCACCTGGGAAACCCAAGCACTCAAATAGTGTGTGAGAAACTAGATATGAGTTTGTTTGTTTTTTTTCCTGAAAAGGTGAAATTATCATTTAGGAAGAAATTGTTAAAAAAACCACATTTTGAAAACCTCAAAAACAATATAGAATTTACCTCCTTAAAAGAGCAGGGCAGAATTCACAAGTGGGTAATAATTTGGTTCTCTTCACTTTCTGCCTTCATTTATTTATAAGGTGGTTGTGATGAGCATTAAATGAGTTCTGTCATATACAGCCCTGAAAATCATGCCTGACACATAGAAAGCACGTAACAATAAGCTATTTGTATTACTTTCTGATGTTTGCTGAATTAAGATAATTGTGAGAAAAAAATAGGAGGAAAAGATGGTGCTTGAAGTCTTATATCAAAAAATATTTTTCTTTTAATAGTACCAGTATATTAATATTCCTAGTTTCATGGTCATTTTTTACCAGTTCATCTCTTTGAAGTTCTTTTAGGGTGAAGATTTCCTTCCCTTTTTCATTGAACAATCTCCGAGCTGCAGAAGGTAAATTTAAAATTTCAGTGCACCTGTAATATAGACACAAAAATTGACCTTGCATGTGGAAAGTTTCCAGCAGAGAAGAGAGTAAATCAAAGAAATCAAGGTGGGTCATTAACTACAACTAGCTCTATAGGACTGTGGGACAGTTGAGAGCTCAGTCCTGGAATCCATCAGATGCCTTTTGAATCTCATTCCCCCTCTTTAGGTGTAGGACTTGGGCAAATTATTAAACTCTCTAAGCCTAAATTTCTTATCTGTCAAGGTTGTTGTGAAAATTAAGGGTTGATTATGAAATGTCCTTATTAGCACAGTGCCAAGCATGATCGACAAGCAATAAAAATATATATATATCATTATTGACTTTTCACTCCTCACCATGCCCCTGTGAAATGAAAGTCGTTCAGTCGTGTCTGACTCTTAGCCCATAGAATTCTCCGGGCTAGAATACTGGAGTGGGTAGCTGTACCCTTCTCCAAGGGATGTTCCCAATCCAGGAATCAAACCCAGGTCTCACACATTGCAGGCAGAGTCTTCCCATACTGCAGGCAGATTCTTTACCATCTGAGCCTCCAGAAAAGCCCCAACATGCCCCTATACTTTCCTCTTTGTGGGTCTTTTCTCTTGTTCTTGTTTCCATATAAAACACCTTCCTCAGCTTTTGCTGTTGAAGTTCTGCTCTTTTTCCAAAGTTACATCCATCACCCAGTAGGTCCTCATCTCTCTCCACAAGAAGTGATTCCTAATAGCCCTTTAAGTCCCTTTCAAATAGGAATTTTTTGCCAGGTTAAACATTCAATACTGATTTTTTTTTCCCCCTCAAACAAGCACTGAGCCAGCCTTGTTGATATCGAGATGAATGATACAGCTGCCCTGCTTCCTGGGAGGCTTCTCTCTAGTCATGGGGAGAGACTGGTCAGTAACTGAAGTGTAATATGAACTAGTGGAGTTTCCGAGGCACCTGGCCAGGGTGCTGTGAGAACACAGAGAAAAAACAACAAATTCCTCCAGGGAAGCCTCAGCTAGGGGAGTGACATTTAGCGGTGGACTTTGATGAATAAGGACTTCCCTGGTGGCCAAGATGGTAAAGCGTCTGCCTACAACGCGGGAGACCTGGGTTCAGTCTTTGGGTTGGGAAGATCTCCAGGAGAAGGAAATGGCAATCCACTCCAGTGTTCTTGCCTGGAAAATTTCATGGAAGGAGAAGCTTGGTAGGCTACATTCCATGGGGTTGCAAAGAGTTGGACTGAGTGATTACACTTTCACTTTCACTTTGATGAATAAACAGGAGTTCACCAAGTATAGGGTTAGGACTCAGAGAAGTTTTACATGGCTGGAGCTGGGTTTGTGGACAGGAGGTGGAGCCAGATAAAGCTGGTAAAGAAGATAGGAAACAACTGGGAACCACTTAGGATGCCAGACTAATGAACATGGCCTCTATCCTGTAAGTATCAGGAAGTCATTGGGGGTGTTATGGCAGAGGAATGGTGCAGTCAGATCTGCTTTTTTAGAAAGAGAACTGTCAGAAAAGTGGAAGGTGTGCTGGAGGTGGAGAGGTGGAGTTCATATAGTCATTTACGGTAGAGGTAAGGAGATAGAATTGCGGGGAAGAGGAAGAAGAGCTAAACAGAATGATGGGGCATGCCCAAAGAATGCTGTTTTCTATTAAAATGTACTGTCTATAGTAAATGAGTTAGAAGTGACTTTGTGCTCATCAAGAAAACCCAGTTGTATGAAAAATATTTCTCAATTTTATTTCCTTCAGTTCAGTTCAGTTCAGTCGCTCAGTTGTGTCCGACCTTGCGACCCCATGAATCGCAGCACGCCAGGCCTCCCTGTCCATCATCAGCTCCTGGAGTTCACTCAGACTCGCGTCCATCGAGTCAGTGATGCCATCCAGCCATCTCATCCTCGATCATCCCCTTCTCCTCCTGCCCCCAATCCCTCCCAGCATCAGAGTGTTTTCCAATGAGTCAACTCTTTGCATGAGATGGAATAAAAAAGTTTAAGCCAGTAATTAGGCTCCCATTTCTGAGAGGTCTTAGAATAAAATAAGCCAGTGGGAATTCAGTCTCTGCTTCTCCTGTCACAATCCTGGAGGCTGATGGATTGGTGAGGACTGGGCTAGGTTTCTCATCCATAGGAGTTGTTGGGGTGGAGGGATGGGTGGGGGAGGGGGGACTGTAAGAAGATTGAGCCCTAATTGAAAGATGTGCTTAATTGTCTCTGGATGCTGCCCAAAGATTCTGCTACTTACCCTAGATCCAAGCATGACCTAAGGAGAGTTACCATCATCATAACCTGCTCCCACTCACATTTTCCTGGGAGAATTTTGGACTACTGCAGTATTTAGTTTAGGACAACTGGGAGAAGAGAGTGAATAGGAAGTTGGCAGATTTTTCTTCCTTCCATTCTTGGAAACCCTATTTTAATAGTGCTGAATTTAATTGGTCTGAGTAGCTGTTTGGGGTCGCACAGAGTCGGACCTGAATGAAGCGACTTAGCAGCAGCAGCAGCAGCAGCAGCAGCTGTGTTAGAGATTAGCTGCTTCCTCTGTGTTGAATTCCTCTAGCTAGTTCACGTGCCAGCCAGCCTCAATGGACAGAAAAGAAAGGAACTGACTCTTAAGTGCCTAAGAAGGAATGTGGACTTTGGAGTCAGTTTGACTGGGTTCAAACTCCTGCCTTCTCAGGAATAGGCTCCGTAACCTTGGAGAAGTTATTAACTTCTCTGAGCCGAATTTTCCCTATCTAAGGTAGACAGAGCAGCACTTCTCTCATAGGGATATTGTACAGATTAAATGTATGAATCCCTGTAAAGCATCTGACACCAAAAGTCAGCAACATGTTGTTAAAATGAACCATGCACTGCAAGCACTTCATATCTGCTCTCTTGCTTAATTCTCACACCCTTTCTGAGAAGCCCATTTTATGGATGATGAAACTGAGCCTGGAGCTTAATTAAGTTCCTCGCCCAAGGTCACAAAACTAGTGAGTTCAAAAGCTGAAATTCAAACCTGAAACTCTCTGGGTCTTTTTACTGCAGCATATAGCCTCCTGAGAGGGCATCATCATAGAATAACAGGGGGAAAATGAGACTGAGACGCTCAGTGAGGGCTTTGGGATTTCTCTGTTGCATGAAAGCAAAGGTCCTAGAAATGAAATCTTCTGATTCTGACACCAGAAGTTAGGACTGATAACCACGTGGCTTTGATTTACAGAGAATCTAGAAAAGCCGAGTTTTATCTCTGACTTCACTCTCTCAGGACTGGTTTTTCCAATAGTCCATGTTGCCTAAAAATTGAGATATCAACAAAATGGTCTATACCTATTATTTTTAAATGGGGATTATATGTTTATTATGTTAGATCTTCCTTAGGCTTTGCAGATGGAAGAGTCACCAGCAACAAAGATTCCCAAAACTGTCAAGAGTGAATTATTAAATTACTGAAGGATGGCATAATTTTCCTTAAATTCTGTACAACTGTCGTCTCATATTGAAAAAGACATATTTTGTAAACAGTTTATATCAAGTATTCTGCCTTTGAACAGTTATCAAAGTCTATGGGAATAATTCTTATTTGGGTAAGAAAATACTGATCAAAAGAAAAATTACAATGTACTTCAAAAACATGATATAGATTCAGTTCACTTCAGTTCAGTCGCTAGGTCGTGTTGGACTCTTTGAGACACCATGAATTGCAGCGCGCCAGGCCTCCCTGTCTGTCACCAACTCCCGGAGTTCACTCAGACTCATGTCCATTGAGTCAGTGATGCCATCCAGCCATCTCATCCTCTGTCATCCCCTTCTCCTCCTGCCCCCAATCCCTCCCAGCATCAGAGTCTTTTCTAGTGAGTCAACTCTTCACATGAGGTGGCCAAAGTACTGGAGTTTCAGCTTTAGCATCATTCCTTCCAAAGAAATCCCAGGGCTGATCTGCTTTAGAATGAACTGGTTGGATCTCTTTGCAGTCCAAGGGACTCTCAGGAGTCTTCTCCAACACCACAGTTCAAAAGCATCAATTCTTCAGGGCTAAGCTTTCTTCACAGTCCAACTCTCACATCCATATATGACCACTGGAAAAACCATAGCCTTGACTAGATGGACCTTTGTTGGAAAAGTAATGTCTCCGCTTTTGAATATGCTCTCTAGGTTGGTCACAACTTTTCTTCCAAGGAGTAAGAGTCTTTTAATTTCTTGGCTGAGTCACCATCTGCAGTGATTTTTGGAGCCCCCAAAAATAAAGTGATTTAAATAGACAACTACTCTGTCCTCAGTACAAATAAATTCAAACCAAAGTGCTATGACTGTGAAATATATTTTTAATGGGAAAAATTTACATTTATATAGTTGGTAGTTCAGAAAGTAGGAGAAAATCACAAGACCTAAAAATCTGGGGGAAAAATATTATCATGTATTCACATAGCTTATAAACTTCACAGAAAAACTCCAGAATCATTATATTAACAATTAACAATTGTTTTCTTATGTAGCTATATATGTATTTTGTGTTATAATCATCCAGGCACTTGAATGGAGTATACCTTTGCATTTAGGCTATTACTTACCTCTCCAAAAGCTGGTGAAATCCAGTCCAGTTTGTTTCTGCTTCAGAATATTTAGTGACAAAATTTTTCACATTCCCTTTCCTTTCAGGGTCAACATATCTGGAAAAAACAATCCAAGATTAGACTGATATGTCAGTATACACTGCCATTTATCATTCAGCTTGTTATAGTATGTGAATAAATCATAAAGTTTTAATTTATCATGATTTACCCTGAAAGGAGATCAGCCCTGGGATTTCTTTGGAAGGAATGATGCTAAAGCTGAAACTCCAGTACTTTGGCCACCTCATGCGAAGAGTTGACTCATTAGAAAAGACTCTGATGCTGAGAGGGATTGGGGGCAGGAGGAGAAGGGGATGACCCAGGATGAGATGGCTGGATGGCATCACTGACTTGATGGACGTGAGTCTGAGTGAACTCCGGGAGATGGTGATGGACAGGGAGGCCTGGCGTGCTGCGATTCATGGGGTCGCAAAGAGTCGGACACGACTGAGCGACTGAACTGAACTGAACTGACCCTAAAAAACCAACAGCTAATCAAAAGCAGAGACATTACTTTGCTGACTAGGGTCCATCTAGTCAATGCTATGGTTTTTCCTGTGGTCATGTATGGATGTAAGAGTTGGACTGTGAAGAAGGCTGAGTGCCGAAGAATTGATGCTTTTGAACTGTGGTGTTGGAGAAGACTCTTGAGAGTCCCTTGGACTGCAAGGAGATCCAACCAGTCCATTCTGAAGGAGATCAACCCTGGGATTTCTTTGGAAGGAATCATGCTAAAGCTGAAACTCCAGTACTTCGGACACCTCATGAGAAGAGTTTACTCATTGGAAAAGACTCTGATGCTGGGAGGGATTGGTGGCAGGAGGTGAAGGGGACAACCAAGGATGAGATGGTTGAATGGCATCACGAACTCAATGGACGTGAGTCTGAGTGAACTCCGGGACTTGGTGATGGACAGGGAGGCCTGGCGTGCTGCGATTCATGGGGTTGCAGAGTCGGACACGACTGAGCGACTGAACTGAACTGATCTGAAGAAGCAACAGTTAGAACCAGACGTGGAACATGGAAAAACAAACTGGTTCCAAATTGGGAAAGGAGTACATTGAGGCTGTATACTGTCACCCTGCTTATTTAACTTATATTCAGAGTACATCATGAGAAATGCTAGGCTGGAGGAAGCATAAGCTGGAATCAAGATTGCCAGGAGAAATATCAATAAACTCAGATATGCAGATGACACCACCCTAATGGCAGAAAGTGAAGGGGAACTAAGGAGCCTCTTGATGAAGTGAGAGAGGAGAGTGAACAAGCTGGCTAAAAACTCAACATTCAGAAAACTAAGATCATGGCATCCAGTCCCATCACTTCATGGCAAATAGAAGGGGAAACAACAGAAACAGTAACAGACTTTATTTTCTTGGGCTCCAAAATCAATCACTGTGAATGGTAATTGCAGCTATGAAGCTAAAAGACACTTTCTCTTTGGAAGAAAAGCTATGACCAACCTAGACAGCATATTATAAAGCAGAGACATTACTTTTCCAACAAAGATCCATCTAGTCAAAGCTATGTCTTTCCAGTAGTCAGGTATGGATGTGACAGCTGGACCATAAAGAAAGCTGAGCTCTGAAGAACTGATACTTTTGAACTGTGGTGTTAGAGAAAACTCTTGAGAGTCCCTTGGACAGCAAGGAGACCAAACCAGTCAATCCTAAGGAAATCAATCTTGAATATTCATTGGAAGGACTGATGCTGAAGCTGAAGCTCCAAAACTTTGGCTGCCTGATACGAAGAACTGATTCTTTAGAGAAGACCCTGATGCTGGGAAAGATTGAAGGCAGGAAGAAAAGGAGACAACAGAGGATGAGATGGTTGGATGGCATCACTGACTCAATGGACATGAGTTTGAGCAGGCTCTAGGAGTTGGTGATGGACAGGGAGGCCTCGTGTGCTGCAGGCCATGGGGCTGCAGAGTCAAACACAACTGAGCAACTGAACTGAACTAACCCTCAAAAATATACCTTTCTTTAAAAATAGGGTTTCAAATACTATCACAATTAAATATTAAACTTCACTTTTATACTATGAATAATTTATATAAGAAAATAAATTTTTAATATCTGAATCCTTTTCCAATAATGTTGAACACTCAACATGTGAATCTATCAACTTTGAAGAAAATGCAGAGATTACATTAATTTTGCCTTTGATGTTATAGTCATACACTGTTCATATTCATAGCTTACTTAGATACTGTTTCAGTATCAATGTAAACCTTAAATGTTTTTAATTAAAAATTAATAATGATCATAGAAAAAGAATTGGAATACACATTGTTCAAATTTTTAGGTAGACAGTGTTCTGTAGTTTTAGAATCTTTATATTATATTAAATGAAAGATACAGTGTTTAAATATAGCTATTCATTCAGTCATTGATTTGAAATGTAATCAAGTATAAGATGTTATGTTAGTCACTCAGTCATGTCCAACTCTTTGCTACCACATGGACTGTAACCAACCAGGCTTTTCTGTCAGTTGAATTCTCCATGCAAGAATACCGGAGTGGGTTGCCATTCCCTTCTCCACAGTATCTTCCTGACCCAGGGATTGAACCCAAGTCTTCCATGACCAGAGCAGACAGCACATATATGGACAAATAATACACACCCCCTGTTCTCTCTTCGTGGATGGAGACATAAGCAGATAATCACAGCACAGATAACGGCAGAAGCAACCCTGGTGAAAAGTCCATAGTAGTCCAAGCACCGGAGTTCAGAGAAGCTACAGGTAACTCCGGAGTGGGGATGGGATGTCGTTTAGAGTCAACAACTAGAAATGAAGTCCAAGCTCATTGTCAATATACTTTTATTAATAAGGCAAATGAGAGTTGTTGGAAGTTGAGAGGATTTAAGAATGAGAATTGGGAGTAATGGTGATAAAGAGCTATACAAATACATGGGAACAGGTCATAAAGGGTCTTAAAAGCTATATTAAGGAGTTTGAGAGAATCCNNNNGTTTGAGAGAATCCTAACTTACTAATAAGTAATATCTCTATACACTGAAATTTTATAATATGTAAAGTTTATAATTTATGCTGAGCCTTTCCTTTAACAATTCACTAAAATATTTATGTTTAAAAATTATAAAATTTTTCCTTGTTTAAGGTTCTGAGAGATGAAGTTTACCTGAGACATATGAAATCACAATTCTTAATTTATATGAACTTGACACTGTTATCAAGATCTAATGGAGAAGAAATAGAGGAAAAGAACAGAATGGGAAAGACTAGAGATCTCTTCAAGAAAATTAGAGATACCAAGGGAACATTTCATGCTAAGATGGGCTGAATAAAGGACAGAAATGGTATGGACCTAACAGAAGCAGAAGATATTAAGAAGAGGTGGCAAGAAGATGGTGTGATCACTAATCTAGAACCAGACATCCTGGAATGTGAAGTCAAATGGGCCTCAGAAAACATCACTATGAACAAAGCTAGTGGAGGTGATGGAATTCCAGTTGAGCTATTTCAAATCCTGAAAGATGATGCTGTGAAAGTGCCACACTCAATATGCCAGCACATTTGGAAAACTCAGCAGTGGCCACAGGACTGGAAAAGGTCAGTTTTCATTCCTATCCCAAAGCAAGGCAATGCCAAAGAATGCTCAAACTACAGCACAATTGCACTCATCTCACAGGCTAGTAAAGTAATGCTCAAAATTCTCCAAGCCAGGCTTCAGCAATACGTGAACCGTGAACTTCCTGATGTTCAAGCTGGTTTTAGAAAAGACAGAGGAACCAGAGATCAAATTGCCAACATCCGCTGGATCATGGAAAAAGCAAGAGAGTTCCAGAAAAACATCTATTTCTGCTTTATTGACTATGCCAAAGCCTTTGTGTAGATCACAATAAACTGTGGAAAATTCTTCAAGAGATGGGAATACGAGACCACCTGACCTGCCTCTTGAGAAATTTGTATGCAGGTCAGGAAGCAACAGTTAGAACTGGACATGGAACAACAGACTGGTTCCAAACAGGAAAAGGAGTACGTCAAGGCTGTATATTGTCACCCTGCTTATTTAACTTCTATGCAGAGTACATCATGAGAAACGCTGGGCTGGAAGAAGCACAAGCTGGAATCAAGATTGCCGGGAGAAATATCAATAGCCTCAGATATNTGTTTTTTCCTGTGGTCATGTATGGATGTGAGAGTTGGACTGTGAAGAAGGCAGAGTGCCGAAGAATTGATGCTTTTGAACTGTGGTGTTGGAGAAGACTCTTGAGAGTCCCTTGGACTGCAAGGAGATCCAACCAGTCCATTCTGAAGGAGATCAACCCTGGAATTTCTTTGGAAGGAATGATGCTAAAGCTAAAACTCCAGTACTTTGGCTACCTCATGTGAAGAGTTGATTCATTAGAAAAGACTCTGATGCTGGGAGGGATTGGGGGCAGGAGAAGGGGACGACAGAGGATGAGATGGGTGGATGGCATCACGGACTCGATGGACATGAGTCTGAGTGAACTCCGGGAGTTGGTGATGGACGGGGAGGCCTGGCGTGCTGCGATTCATGGGGTCGCAAAGAGTCGGACACAACTGAGCAACTGAACTGAACTGAATGGAGACGATCTTGTTAGCAAGGTCATGAGAACTCAGTATCTTCATGATCTTCCTTTGTAGATGGAGCAACCAACAACAAATGCTCCCTCGAAGCTGTCTAACATGAATTCGTAAGCAACTAAAGAATAGCATGCTACCAGGGCAGAATGTGGGCTTCCCTGGTGGCTCAGCTGGTAAAGAATCTGCCTGCAATGCAGGAGACCTGGGTTTTATCCCTGGGTTGGGCAGGTACCCTGGAAAAAGGAACAGCTACTCACTTCAGTATTCTGGCCTGAAGAATTCCATCCACTGTACAGTCCATGTGGTGGCAAAGAGTCAGACATGACTGAGCGAATTTCATTTCACTTCAGAGAAGAATTCAATGAAAATGGATCTATGTTTCATCATTCTAACCTCATTTTGCTAGTGAAGACAGTAAACAGCCCAACTCTCTTATAAATAAGTTTCTGGTTAATGCAAGTAATGTATGCTTATGTATCATTAGCATTTATTTCTTTTAGAAGAGACATATTGCATGGATATATTAAAAGTAGCACAGCAGGGCTTCCACCTTGCACAACTCTGGGACACTATTCACAGATAATACGTGAACAGTGCCCTCTGGAGCTGGGCAACACAGTCACCCTGTAATGTTAGCCAAAACACTCCTTATTAAATCTTCTGTTACCAGTGCCTACATATAACTTGGAGAAAAGTTAAAGGAATGCTATTGATGATCCTGAAGAGAATTTTCTGAATCAGTGAAGAAAAATGAAATGATATTCAGTAGAGTTTTAATGTCAAGTGTATGCCAGCATATTTTAATCATTTAGGAATAATTAATTCATGTAGTAGAGAAAGAAATGGCAACCCACTCCAGTAATTCATATAGAGAACAAAGTGAATATTTGATTAACCAGGACACACTCTTCCATGAACATAGCAGAGAGTTTCACATACTCTTTACTAGAATAGCTGTTCAAAGTAATAAATCTCTAAAATTATGTCTGTATCACCAGATTGAACCATGTATTTAAAAATATAAATTGGTCAGATCAAATCTGTATATAATTTTGAGACACAGTTAAAGATAGGAAAGGACAGAAATTATTTGTTAGTTTTTCATGTTAAAAAAAAGTCATATATACTTGAAGAGCATTACCCTCACATTTTACATTTTAGTAGAATGAACTAATTATGAAATGAATGCGTCAAAGATTTCAATTTCAGGGTTGACTTTACTTTAGTCAAGATTAATTTTTTACTTTATCATCTATACAGGCAGTTCAGTGGACAGCCAATCTGAATGTTACTCATTGTTCAGCGATGTATGAAGTATCTTTAATCAATGTGAAGAAAGTAATATTAAACTATTATCAGCAGCCTCAAATATTCTAAACATATCAAAAGAAAGGTCAAGAGGGAATATCACTGCTAATAATATTAGAAACAATGTGTTTAACTCCTTCTTTACACGAGAGTTTGCACCGATCTGTGATTCCTTTTGTCATAAAACATTATGAAAATATAGCAGGTGACTTTTCTCTAATGTTGGAGAAACACTGGCTGTTTTAGAAGATTTTATTCCAACCTTGTAACATAAGTTAAAGTGGAAATTGATGCTTTTCTAGAATGGTACACTTTTGAAATGCTATTCCAAGGCAAGAATATAGATTATGTAAAGCTATGCTTGTTCATTAAATATTCCAAAGGTGTAAATCTAAAGAATTGTCTGTAATAATAAATAAATAATGTAAACAATAACTAAATACAAACTTAAATAAGAAATTGTAAAATTATATTTAAGAAGCAATTAACGAGCTCAGTTATTTCAAAATACATTAATGAATGCAAATAACAATGCTAATTCAAAATAGATATTGATCAGAAAACTTTTTCCATCAGAGGTATTTATTTGCAACTCGTTATATTCTCCCACGGCCAGCCTGAATCAATAGTGCTCAAATTCAGTTCCTGATATAGGAGCTAAGTGAATCTAGCCATCGGGCAGCTAAGCCTGTGCGCCACAACCACCGAGCCTGCGCTCTAGAGCCGGAAAGCTGCAACTGCTGAAGGCCGCATGCCTAGAGCCTGTGCTCTGCCAGCAGAGGAGCCGCCGCAGTGAGCAGCCTGCGCGCCACAACGAGGCGCAGCCTCTGCCCTCCACAGCTAGAGAAAGCCCACCGGCAGCAGCAAAGACCCAACACAGCCCAAACGAAATTAAATAAATAAATAGAAGAAACGAAAGGAATCTTAGTATCTATTTTTACCTCTGCCAACTTGAAAAAAAAAAAGCGCAACCTGAGAGTTGTGAGCTAAGTTTTATTTAGGGCAAAATGAGGATGATAGCCCAGGAGACTGCATCTCAGATATCTGAGAAACTGCTCCAAAGAGGTAGGGGGACAAGTCAGTCTACCTGGGATTCTGGTGAAGGAAGAATACCTGTAATCAAGGACGTATTTTTTTGCAGAAGGTTATTGCTAGTCATGAGGAGCAGATGTCATTATGAACGATTTTAGTGTTTTTCTAGATACGAGATGAAAAAGAATTACGCTCATAAAATGATCTCCTGAAAATAGCTATCCGAAGACCTGTTCTGCCAGTTTTACCCAGAGCACATAGTGTCTCATTTCTGCTCTCCACCCTGAACTCCTTTCACAGAGTGTCGAAATCAGCAACTGCAGCCACTCATGTTTTAATCCTTGTAGAGGTAGATGAGGATTAAAGAGGTAGACGACAGAGAAGGCAATGGCACCACACTCCAGTACTCTTGCCTGGAAAATCCCATGGACGGAGGAGCCTGGTAGGCTACAGTCCATGGGGTCGCTAAGAGTTGGACATGACTGAGCGACTTCACTTTCACTTTTCATTTTCATGCATTGAGAGGGAAATGGCAACCCACTCCAGTGTTCTTGCCTGGAGAATCCCAGGGATGGTGGAGCCTGGTGGGCTGCCGTCTATGGGGTCACACAGAGTCAGACACGACTGAAGCGACTTAGCAGCAGCAGCAGCAGCAGAGGTAGACGACAAGTGCCAATTGATAGTTGACACTTTCAGATACCAATACAGAAGGCTTTTTAATAGAACAAACATATAATTTTCCCCGGGGGGTGGGAGGAAACTTCTATAATCAAGAAGACTAAAATCTGTAGAAATGAGAAAGTATGCTTGGTGAGAAATATGAACAAGTTGTTCTTACTGCATTTTCCGCCCTGGTGAGATGTCTGGACTGATTATAATATGGGCTCTGGCTTTGTTCTTGTCTCCATTCCGCAAAACTCTGAGTCTCACAGGGACATACTGCTCTGGTGCCTTATAGATGGGTTTCTTCATGGGAGGACTGTTTGGAAGAAGCAGTCCTTCTATTGGCCAATCAAACTCCTTCAGAAAGAATGACAAGAAAATTGATAAGTGAATAGGAAGAGTCATTTCTGTATATATTTTAAAAATAAGCACACTTGCTTATACCTTTAACCTTTTATTCATTCATCAAACATTCATCATCATGTATCGGGCACCTAAGATGTTCCAGATGATTCTAATTAATGTTTCATTTTAATGAAGAGGAAAGATGTTAATTTTTTAAATGCATGAATAACTTGTGTTATTTTACTACACAAAAGATTTTTTCCCTTTCAGAGAAACATCATCTGGAAATACAGAACTGAATTAACTTGGAATTTTTTTTTTTGTTTGCTTCTGGGTAAAATATCTCTAGTCAACATGAAAAAAGGAAGAACGTATGAAAAGTGATTTCACGACCCAAATAATATCTTAAACTAAATCTATTTGGCAAAGAATATATTTGGAAGTGAAAGTGTGAGTTGTTCAGTCCTGTCTGACTCTTAGACTGTAGCCAGCCAGATTCCTCTGTCTATGGGATTCTCCAGGCAAGAATATTTGAGTGGGTTGCCATTCCCTTCTCCAGGGCATCTTCCTGACCCAGGGATCAAACCCAAGTGTCCTGCATTGCAGGCAGATTCTTTATCATCTGAGCCACCAGGGATATTTGAATAATGCATAAATAAATAAATAAATGTATGAATGAATGAATACAAAGTAACCAAATTCTACAACTGAAACATCTGAATTTGTTTAAACCTTAACATCTCATTCATCTCACTCTGTTTTACAGAATATTCCCCAAATATATTTATTTGGCAAAGAAGAATACATTTGGTTCTTTTTTTTTTGACACACAGCCCCATATATCTTAAACTGTAAGCTCCATGAAGGTAGGTATCATGTCTGTCTCTTTTTTTGCTCTGTCTTCATTGCCTAAATATGTAATAAACAGTGGTTAGATAAGTAATAAAGCCAATAGATTAAATCTGGAATAAAATTAACATATACGCTTACAGTGATCAAAGTGTTCTGAACCCCACAAGATGAATGTCACATTTCTTAATTATAGTCTATTTATATGTAGTCTTTCCAAGAAAAAATTAATTCTGCTTAATTACAAATGAATAAAGTCATCTTTTTGCTTAAAAAGTCAATTATGATGAAATGGGACTGGAGAAAATATGGTTCCCTCATATTAGATGAATTCAAACTTGAAGTCAAGTAGAGTGAATTTTATCTGAGAACTGTCTGTTCCTTGCTTGGTAAATATTTTTTTCTCTTCTGCAAACATTTCAAGAAATAAGAGGATCCTGAGGCTGAGTCATTTTGAAATACATGGTCAATTTGTGTCATTTTATCTAATTTAGTTGCCTTAGTCCTTTCCGTTCGGTTTACAAGCCAAGGTCAGGGTTTTGTTGGACCATAGTGACTTAGTCCACCCAAAATCTACTGTTCCTGTTTAAATGCCTGGAGAAGTGTGAGGTAATCCATTTTCATTCCCAAGATCATTTAGTTGTCAAATTCTAGACTATCGATGGCACTATGGTAAAGAGGTAAGGAACCCTCCTGCCAATGTAGGAGATGTAAGAGACTCAAGTTTGATCCCTGCATCAGGAAGGTCCCCTGGAGGAGGACATGGCAACCCACTCCACTATTCTTGCCTGGAGAATGCCATGGATGGAAGAGCCTGGGAGGCTACAGTCCATCTATAGGGTCACAGAGTCAGACAGGTCTGAAGCAACTTAACACACACAGTAAAAATATTATTGTTTTAAAAGGTATGTGTTAAGAGGAACATGGTTAACTGAGGTTTCCTAATATAACTACCATTCACCATTTAAGTCAATTAATTAATTAACTGAATTACTCTACCTGTATACTATGTTGAAAAAAAAAAGTAAGCACAGTATCTGTGAAGTCTACCATAATTACCGTTTTCTCTCTTTCTAAGAAAGTACACTTCCTTATGAGTCATCCCTGTCACGCTTAGGTGGGAGGGAATCTTGATATTCCAATTAGAAGTGTCCCCTGTTTCCACCAAGTTTTTCCTGCCTGATTTTTAGCACTGTACTTTTTGATACATATTTAATCAAATTAAATGTTCAAACTTCTTATCAAAACTATTATTTCTTTTCAAGGATATGCCCTTCCTTTCCCCTTCCTCAGTGTGATTTCTGGGTGTGGATGAAAGTTCAAAACACCGTGTACCATTGGGAAAAGGGGTTCATGGTCTATAGCGGAGAATTTAGTCACTCAGTCATGTCTGACTTTTTGTGATCCCCATGGACTGTATAGCCTGCCAGGCACCTCTGTCCATGGAATTTTCCAGGCAAGGATATTGGAGTGGGCTGCCATTTCCTACTTCAGGGGATCTTCCCAACCCAGGAATCGAACCCAGATCTACTAAATTGCAAGCAGATGCTTTACCGTCTGAACTACTAGGGAAGCCCTTCATGGTCTATATGTGATACTTGTCCTTGATTTTTAAAGATTTGTGTCTCTTCTCATTGGCTACTGGGGCAACCTGCTGACACTCGTCCACCTCCAGTTGAGAAGTAAGTTATCCTTTCTGCTTCTCTTGGTTTTAGCCTCTGCCCTTTCTGGACCTGAAGAAAAGCCTACAATTAGCATAACTCACACTTTTTTCCTTGGCCTGTGCTGGGCTTGTTTGTCTCTGTGCTATCCCTCCACCCTTGGCTCCATGATGGCTCTCACGATGCTGTACCCTGAATCTTAGACACATAATTCATCTAGCCCCTGGCTCAGGCTACCCACAGCCCCTGGTATTTTTAAGAACTCCTCCTTTATCTCCAAAACAAAACAAAAACAACAACAAAAACCCCTCAGCTTTCTAGACCGTTGCTTCTGTGTGCTGCCTGCTCAGTTGTGTCCAGCTTTTTGTGACCTATGGATAGTGGCCCACCGGGCTCCTCTATGCATGTGATTTTCCCAGCAAGAATACTGGGATGAGTTGACATTTCCTCTTCCAGGGGATCTTCCTGACCCAGGGATCGAACCTGTGTCCCTTGAATCTCCTGCACTGGCAGGCGTATTCTTTACCACTGAGCCATCAGGGAAGCCCAGATGTTGCTTCACCACAATCTAAGTAAAAGGGCATATTTGGGCCCCTAAGCAATGACTTCTTGGTTTCAGCCTACATCTGTCCTTCCTTTAAAGCTCTGAGACTCATTGTTTCAATCACTGAGGAAGCATAGGGAATTGTGATTTAAAGGCAAAGAAAAAACTAGATTGAGACCAGAAAATGTGACCAAACAACTAAAAAGGTAAGAATACATTTAAAAAAAATCTTTTAGAACATATCACTGACCTAGCAATAAAGCAAGGCATACTACAGACCCAGAGAGATAGAGTACCAAAACTGAATTTTACTATGAGGGAGTTTTTCAAACCCAGCAAACTTCTGCTCCCATGGCCTTGAGAGAAAGGGTACAGGAAACAAATTTCAGGGCCGAGCCCTGGGAAGTCTAACAGAAGCACTCCTCTCATGAAACAAGAATCACAAAAGGATAAATTTCATTGAAGAGGCAAACCAGAGAGAATGACTCTCATCAGGTGGTTGCAAGTAAAACACACCATCTCAAACATTTTCTCTGGGTAGAAGAAAAAAATCATTGAGAATTCACAATATGGGCTGACCCACACTTGAACTTTCAGCACATTAGATAAAGATGAAGAGAAAATTAATAATTTGAAAGAAAAATAAATTTGCTTCATAAAAGAAAATATAAAAATAATTTTTTAAATAAACTAAGATAAGTAAAAACTGTTTAACACCAATGACTAAAAGAAGGGCATATATTAGGCAAAAAATCTCAGTTGGAAGGACTGAGACGTAACATTGGAGAAAAATGAAACAGAGGAAAGGTACAAAATAATCTAAATATATGTTATTACAATAAATAGAAAATACTAAAACCCTTAGTTTAGAGATAAAGATTGTCAAAATTGTTTTTTAAACTTAAATGTATGCTGATTACTGGAGAGCCATCCTAAAATAGAAGAAAGTACAAATATGAAAAGTAAAAGGTTAAAAAGAAGTTATACAATGCAAATAGCAACAACAACAACGACAAAAGATATTTCTACTAGTGTTGGATAATTGAAACGTATACTAGAGCTAGAAAGAGTCTACATGTCAGGAGTTTTAATTCAGCAGGATAATAAAATATTTCTGAACATTTGTGTGTCTAGAATCAAATTTCAAAATATATAAAACAAAACTTGACAGACTACAAAAAGAAATAAATTCCATATCCATCCCATAATTGATGACTTAAATAGTTTTTTCTAATTAATTGATGGAATGCTAGAATCAATTGATCACTTGTATCTAGCAACTATAAATCAAAAACTACATGGATGTTTTCACACACGTTGATCACATACTGGACCTTAAAATAAGTCTCAACAACAATGGCCTTATGCTAAGCAGTACCTCATTAAGTTGACCACTGGGAAGGACTGGCCACATGTAGGTAAGTTTATTCCAGAGAGGATTTTCAACTCTGGAATGTTTCCATTGGCCTGGCTTACTGGTCCCTTCATGTTTTATGGCCCATCTAAAACAAAAGACAAAGAATTTAGCAAGATTAAATATCACTATAAAATAATCATTGAGTACTTATTACTAGGTGGCAAAAACTTAGTGTGAATTTTAAAAAGTCTGGTAATTTATTGTGTACAAGAAACATATATGCTCAGTCACTCAGTCATGTCCAAATCTTTGCAGCCCCATGGACTGTAGCCCACCAGACTCCTCTGTCCGTGGAATTTTCCAGGCAAGAATACTGGAGCAAGTTACCATGTCCTCCTCCAGGGGACCTTTCCAACCCAGGGATTGAACCCACATCTCCCATATTTCCTGTACTGGCAGGCAGGTTCTTTACCACTAGCACCACTTGGGAAGCCCCAACAAGACACGTAAATAAAAGTAATTTTTAATGAAAGAATACATTTATAAAAATCAGGAAAAATTGGCAATGTTATAATCAACAGTGAAATTTGAGACAAAAGGGAAAGTAGAATAATAGTCAATTTACGATAACAATGACATAAATAACATACTAATAGAAAAAATTCAAACAAAACTTTTTAGACATTCAAAGAGAAGCCAACATAGATGTAATCAGTGTGGGAGACGTCATTACATCACCAACAGATTATGGACTACTAGGTAAACTTTTAAATAACAAATAAGGATAAAATATCTGACTGCTGAAACTAGTGAATGTAACCACGACCACTTACTTATAGACATTTTAGTCTGTCAACAGGAAATGTGTCTTTCTCAATAATTCTTGCAACATTTGTAATATTTCCACACACTAATACAGCAAACTTCAATAATGTTTTGAAATGAAAACTGAACAAGCTATACCTTGTGGCAAATGACAGAATAAATTAGATATAAATGAAAGTTTAAATTTTACAATTTCAACCACAAGATAATTTTAAAAACACAGTCTCTGTCCCAAGACACTATTAATACTATCCCAGACAGGCAGAGGAAAAAATAACACAGTCAATACCTATTTAGAAGCAATGATATAATAATCACAAAGACTTGAAGAATACATTTAGAATCATATTCAAAGATAAATTTATAATGTTAAATGCTTATGTATTAAGGGCTAGAGAAGAGAAATTTAAAAAGCATTTACTCAATAATTCAATTTAAATGTATCCAATGGAAAAGAGATGAAATAAAGTAGCAAAGATTCAAATATAAATAAATATTAGAAAATAGAATATGAATAGTAAGCCTGGCATGTTGCAGTCCATGGGATCACAAAGANCTGAAATAGAAAATATGCTCTTACTCATGTAACTTCACAGGGCATGGAACATATCATTTTCATACTATATGAAACATTCTAAACCATAAGGATGTGGAAAACTAGCTATCTCATTCCATGAATGGGGGATAGGCTTCATAATGAAGTCAGTCACTGGTAATTTAAGAAATAAATCAACAATCTTACTTAAAATCAAATGTGAGATTCCTAATTCAATATTAGCTAGTAAAATTTAACACTACAGCAAGAGAATAATCACTATAGTTAAGTAATTGCCTAGAAATGAAATGATGGACATTTACTAATATAAGTTACTGATTACTGAAGGACAATAAGGAGCAGCCCATTACACATTATTTTCTAGCACACGTGAAGGTCATCTGAGCCTAAACATTTTCTGAGCTCACCCAGCCTCCTCAGAAGCATCTGCAGTGTCCAAACCTGTGTTCAAGGAACTGGCTTTCCTGTTGAAGCTTGCTGGGAGTTTTGGGGGCCTGGATACTGAGGGGTGGTGGTGGCATGAAAGACTTCCTCTTTCCCACCTAAGAACCTGATCTCCAATTACAGTAGAGCTGTGTGCTCCAATCTAAGACCAACACTTCTGTTTGTGTCTACATCCTCATCTCCTCTCATCTAGGACTTTGTCCTGAACTATTAACTTTCCTTCCTTTCTGGTCATTCCATCTGCATAATGTCTGACAGCCTGATATCTTTAAAAAAGAAAAACACTTTTAAAAACAACTTTAAAAACATAAAATACTTCCAGTTGTTGCCTTATTTCTTTATGCTCTTATACAGCATATTCCCTAAAATGCTCATCTCATTTTTTTTTTAAATTTATGATTCTTATTTTTATTTCCTGTCTGTGCCACACAGCACGTGGGATCTCAGATCCCTGAACAGGGATTGAACCCACACCCCCTGCATTGGAAGTGTGGAATCTTAATCATGGGGCCACCAGGGAAGTCCCTCATCTCTTCTTCTCCTCCCTTTTTCTCTTAAGCCAATTCCAATTAGATTCCCATCTCTTAAATTCCAGTGAAAATGCCCCATCAGTATTTTAACTTCACCAAAGCCCAAGATCATTTCTCAAGACATAAGTGAACTAACAGCCGTGTTAAACATGATCCTTCTCTCTTTTTCAGAACACTTTCTCTGACTTGACCTGACTTTGACTTCCATGAAACCATATTCTCTTCCTTTTCTCCCATCAGTAGCCAAAAGTGTGAGTCTTCTCTTGAGTGCCAAGGGCTTCCTGGTGGCTCAGATGGTAAAGAATCTGCCTGCAATGCAGGAAACCTGGGTTTGATCCCTGGATTGGGAAGGTCCTCTGGAGAAGGGAATGGCTAGCCACTACCCACTCCAGTATTCTTGTCTGGAGAATTCCATGGACAGAGGAGTCTGGCGGGCCATAGTCCATAGGGGTCACAGAGAGTCAAACACAACTGAGTGACTGATACTTTCACTTTTCACACTTTCTTGAGTGTCAGAGGGTGGGAAATACAGCCTGTGAAAATCCAAGATCTGTTGCATAAATTGAGTTTTCAGATGCCGTTGGTCTGATGCATGTAGGGCAATCACTATTCCCTGTAGCTCAAGTGGTAAATAATCTAGTTCCAGTGCAGGAAACTGGGGTTCAATTCCTGGGTCAGGAAGATCCTCTGGAGAAGAGAACAGTAATCCATTCCAGTAGTCTTGCCTGGAGAATCCCATGGACAGAGAAGCCTGGCGGGCTACAGTCCTTGGGGTCACAAAGAGTCAGACATGACTGAGCGACTAACGCAAAAAGGACAGGTTGTTGATGAAAAGATTCATCCTTTTGATTTCAGTGCCTGTATAACTTCAGCCTATCAGGGTGCCTTTAAAAAGAGCTGGCCAAGTTCAGTTTGCATTGTTAATAAACATTAATATGGAGCAAAGGCCATTCTACTGCAGAGTTCCAGCACAGTATGAGCTTTTATGTGAAAGCAATAGACCTCTTAATATTATGTCTTATAAATGAAGAGCTGACAGATCCCTAACTGTAATGGCACTAGCTCGCCGCACTATAATGACTGTACATGTGCGTAACATAAATTAGAACTTTACAGCATCATTAAGGACTCTGGAATCTTAATTCCTGGAAGTCAGCACTAGGTGGAGACAGTGATTCGTGCAAAGTTTGCAGGCAGCCTTTTTCTTGCCTTTCTGAGAACTTATTTTTATTTAATATTTTCCATTCTTCTCTTCAGTATAAAAGAGGGTATTCCTAAACAATTGTCTTTTATTATTGAAACATTATATAAAACAAAACAGCTCACATTTTGAAAGGACTTACTTGATCTCACACACACACACACACACACACAGGTACACAGGCTACAAGGTAACCAAATAAGGTTCAAAAGCAAGTTTGTTTATTTAAAACACTATATTAGTATACTGCCTTTTCATTAAAAGTAAAATTCTATTTATGATATTTCACAAGTACCTACCTCCATGAACAGAAGTTTGACCAAAGTTAAAATATTTTCCTGGATTCATATAAACTAAAAGATTTAAGAAAAACCCAGGATCATTCCTCAGAATTTTAGTTGACAGATACTTCTTCTCTCAGAAACTAAGTTCAGAATTGATCGTATTTTGATTGGGTTTAATAATAGCCCAATACATTGCCATAGATTTGAACTGTTTGAAGCTTTCTAAGATTCTAGTCCTCTGGACAGAGAAGAAATCATTCAAAATCAGGAACCACACACACAAGCTCTTCTTAAACATTGTTTAAGGGTTCAGAGATTAGATACGTAACTGAAATCTGAATCCATCAGTTATTAGTCTTTAGGTTTTTACCAGTACCTCTGTATCAATATTACAGATATTTATTTTGCAATTTACATTGAATATTAAAGCTAAATAGTTTAAGCAAATTGTTTTTAAGATTTAAATTTTAAATAACTTTACACTAATAGAAACAAGGCACTGAAGGCTNGAACTGAAGGCTGATAGTACATTAATTTATAAGCCAAAATATTCAAAGATCAAGTAATTTCTGCATATTAGACATTATTCTACTCATTTTGTTTCTGGAATATTTTGTAAAAACTAGTGAATACACATGGAATTTGTTCTTCTGTTTTATATAACCCCATTTGCTCCATCTCTTTACATTATTTTGATAACTAGCAAAGTACTTAAAACAGAGACTGAATTTTAATGGCAAATAAAGGCTAAGTGGGGGAACTCAATGATCATGCTTCCATCTTGCATAACTGGGAATTTTTAAGTGTAAGAAATTGTTCCAACAATTACCCTGAAAAGAATACATATTTCATAATAATTACCATAATTATATATCATATTCATCTCAATTTAAAATTATCAATTAGGCTTTTTAGCACATTTTAAAGTTGTTCTTAAAAACATCAATTGTTAAAACACAGTGAAAACCTAAAATGCCTTAATGGTAATTGCCAGGAATATGTAT
The DNA here is from genome assembly GCA_006410935.1 of Redunca redunca. Taxonomy (NCBI): domain Eukaryota; kingdom Metazoa; phylum Chordata; class Mammalia; order Artiodactyla; family Bovidae; genus Redunca; species Redunca redunca. The sequence goes on from SJYQ01004662.1 coordinate 385,440, forward strand.
ATATTTAGTTTAGAAAAATAAAGGGGTATACAGATGGATATAAAGTCACACCTGACATCTCCTTGCCAGTTTTTTTTTCCCAACATAAAGTCTTTGACCTGCTCTATTTTGTTTTGCTTTTCTAGTTGGCTGACCTTCCTGGTTATTTAGATTTTAGATACATAGAAGGAATCTATATTCAGTACTAAAAACCTATCATTATCTCCCACAGTCAGAGAGTTTCAGAGTTGTGTAAAAGTAAAGCTCTCTTTGCAGGTACAGTAAAATCTCCATCAAGTACACGATTTGTAAACAAACATAAAAACCCATTGTTCCTTCAGAATACTTGCCTATTGTGGAGTCCTATGTGATCTTTGAGTTCTTGAATCTTTTTATTACCTATTTGGGCCTCACAGACTCCCTTTGGTACCTGAGATCTTTGGGGTATCCACTACCTGAAGTTACGGTATCAACTTTCATGCAAATAAAACAAAGTAATAACTGTTTATGGAGCACCTGCTCTCTCTCCCCTGCACTATGCTAGGCACTACAGGGAACACAAAAGAAAAGGCTTCCGCCCTCTGGAAAATTACAGCATTTTAGGGAGAAGCAAAAATTACATACCTGGGAAAGTTTTTGAAAACAATACAATATGTAATGGAAAAAAATAGCACTTTCAATAAGAGTTATAACAGGTAGACCTAATGGAAAGAAAATAATATGAGCTTCCCATTACAGAAAGAAACTGTCAGGGTGGGAGAAGAATCCTTGCCAAGCATTCGTGAATTTTGTATACATGGAGCATAAAGAGTTTGGAATAATGAGAGGGAGGAAGAAAGATGCCATTTCAAGAGATGGGAAAAGAATATAATCATTTGGTGTTGTATAATAGCTCCAATAAATATGATTTTTAAAGACACAGAGTTCCAGTTAGAGGAGAGTACTTCACGTTACAGCTTTTCATTTCCCAGTCTCAGTCAGGTTGAGCCAACTCTTTTGCTTAAAGCAAAGTGCTTCACCATTTAAGGCTCTTGATTGCCTTATTTATTCATATCAAGAAGGAATAGTTATCCTCCAAATCAATTCTCCCTTCCTTTAGTAATAATGGATTTCCAGATGGACACATGGCTACCCAGATAAAGATGAAGTTTTCTTGAACTTAGGTGTAGCAGCCAAGTGGGCTGTGCGTGGACATGACGCATAGCACTCAGACTTCACCTTTAAAACAACCGGACCAGTGCTCCTCTGACCCCTTCTCCCCATTCCACTGACTGGGAGATAGTAAGAGCTGGAACAGTCAATTTAATGCAGAGAAAAATGAACTTCTGTATGAGCCTAAAAGTTTTGGATTGCCTGTCAGAGCAGCTTAGCCTACATGTTTTCTAATACAGTCTTGGTCATTTCCATGGCTCCAGTCTTTTACGTTTTCCTGTGCTTCCTCTGAACTTTTTACTGCTTTCTCTGCTATTTACCTCTGAGGAACTTTTCATAGGTTGCCATCACTATTGATAGCTCATCTCTTTCCTAATTCTGATTGCCATTTCACCAATTCATATGTAACAAAGCTTCTGTGTCAACTGTGGATCGATACAGATTGGTTTGCCCAGTGGTCACTTTTTGTGACTTCTAAAAGAAATGCTCTTAGAGACAGTGACAGGTAGCTGTTCAGGAATAGTGACATTAAGAAGATAGACCCCACTTGCCTGATCTAAGGTGGTGCTGGGGGGGTTCCCAGGGAATCATGTGTGGACTTTAGTTATCACTGTATCACTATTCAGAAAGGGTCCCAGGATATCGACAATCATGAGAAAGTGAGTGGTAGCTTTTTGTAACCATTTCCTCTTCAGGAATATTTTCCCAAACAGATTTTAAGGTCTTTAAATTGACAATTGTGAGCCATATTTTAGTTCTGCATCAAACAAAAATATCCTAGGATACAGATGAGAAAAAAGAGCAAGCAACTGAGAGGGAAAGAAGAACACAGCAGAGGAAGAAAGGAAAGGAAAAGCAAAGGAAAAAAGCAGTTATCTGAGAAAAAGAAGTGATGAGTTGTAAAAGCACTGGGAAAATAATAAATATTCATAGGAAGTCCCCAAATGTAATCAAGCAATAAGGATCCTTTGTCTAAAGTTGGTCTTGGGAAGCACCATCTGACATGTTTTCAACATTTGTGCAGCTGGATGCCAGGGACCCAAGGAACTGAGACAGTTTCTGTCCATGAGGAATCCTAGTTTGGTGAGAAAATAGACCAGTGAAACAAATAACAGTGACATGGGTGATGATAGGGGCGATCATGGGGGTTTACACAAGGTATTTCAGAAAACTAAACAGAGGCATTGAGTCTTCCTGGCCCTTAGGGCATGCTCTGTCCACTTACTGAATACAGGAATGAATGGGTGAGCTACTCTGGACTGTATTTAAAATCATCTAGTGAATCTGGGTTCTCAAATCCCCATCAATTGATGCCAAAATTCTTAAATTCTTAAATCTGAAGTGAGAGAATATAAGTAACGCTCAAGATTCCTCTTAAATGTGGGTAGAGCAAGAGATAATTTGCAGAATACAATTTGGTAGATAATAGAATAGCCCCCTATTAAAAATTATTTCTCAAAACTCGGTCCTGAAATTCCATCATTACCAATTAATTTCTTATTTCTTGTCTCTCTGAGAAAACTCATTGTTTTCTTTGAAAGAACAGAGAGGGGGCCATCTTGCATTCTGATTTTAACAGTTCATTCAACAAACATCTTCTTTATGACAGTAACACTTGAACTGAATTATTTGAACCATTGCACAGACTTTCTGGACAGTCAGAGCTGTTTACATCTAAAGGTATGTTTTCCCATGTGGACTGGGTGATTCACTGAGCCATAGGGCTCTGATTTTACTACAAACCCTTCTTATAGCCAGGTGGGTAAGTCTTACCGGATCTCATGTCTTTCTTTGAGAAGTGGTAGGTGAGAACCCTGAGGTTTAAACATTGCAGGGTTTGCAAAACAAAGAGTCAGAACTCTATGACTTGTAGTAGGCTGTAAAATGAACCTTCAATAGAGATCCATGTCCTGCTCCCTGGAACCTGTGAATGTTACAAGGCAAAAAGACTTTGCAGGTGTGATTAAGTTAAGGATCTTGACACAGGAGATTATCTGAATTATCTGAGTAGGTTCTATACATAATCATGCATCATTAGGCAAGAGAGGCAGGGAGAAAGTCAACCCTACAGAAGAGAAGAAGAAGACAACGTGACCAGGGAAGCAGAGGCTGAAAAGATGAGGCTACAAACCAAGTAAAACTAGCAGCCACCACATGATTCTTTTCTCGGATCCGAGAAGAACTTGTGGGCTACTTCATCTCACCTACCACTTCTCAAAGAAAGACATGAGATCCGGTAAGACTTACCCACCTGGCTATAAGAAGGGTTTGTAGTAAAATCAGAGCCCTATGGCTCAGTGAATCACCCAGTCCACATGGGAAAACATACCTTTAGATGTAAACAGCTCTGACTGTCCAGAAAGTCTGTGCAATGGTTCAAATAATTCAGTTCAAGTGTTACTGTCATAAAGAAGATGTTTGTTGAATGAACTGTTAAAATCAGAATGCAAGATGGCCCCCTCTCTGTTCTTTCAAAGAAAACAATGAGTTTTCTCAGAGAGACAAGAAGCAATAGGGACTTCCCACAGTCTTCGAACCTCTTGAAAAATGGCCTTCTATATTTTCTTCTAATGCAGAGAATTATACAAACGAAACTCTTAATAAACACACATGTGAACAATCCTATGTTTGTCACAGTGCTAATACTGTGAGCAGCATACAATTCAGTGTACAAGAAACAGCATCTATTTCTACTAGACTGTAAACTTCATGGGGATCGTGTCCGTTTTGTTACAGAGCATCCCCCGTACCTAGAACAGCATCTAGCACGGAGCCTGTACTGAGTAAACAGTTGTAGAGTGCAGCACCAGCTGGAGACCTGGGCAAAAAGCGGCCCCGCCCTGACCCTCACTTCTGCCCTCCTCTCACTTCACTCAGTGGGCAAGGGGAGGTGTCCACCTGGAGTCCATGTGCCGCCCCCTAGTACACTTCCCCCTAATACAAGCAGTTCTCTGAGACCTCAGGGTTCTCTGGCCAAATAGTCCCAAACTTGCTTCTAGGGACTGGAACAGTCTCCACCCCAAATCTAGCCTGATTGCAAACCTCCTGTGTGCAGTTCCTATTATTGAAAGGTCGTCAAGGGACTGTTCTGCCTAGGGTGGATCAGACATTGGACATGGGAGTTGGGGTGCCTACCTATTCATTTTGTGTGCCATTATGTGTTAGATGTAGCTGGGTCTGTGAAGAGAGGATGAGTAGGCCATGGGCAGGGAGTCTCTATTGTATCACGGGATAAAAGGGCTGTTTTTATCCCAGAAACCTGCAAATTTAAGAGGAGGTTGGGTTTAATAAATAGATGGATGGATGGATAATTGCATAGATCAATAAATGAATGGAAAAAATGCCCTACCATGAACCAATGAACCAGGGAAAAAGAAATGAATGGAGGCACACAGGTTTCCCAGAGATTCTGACAAAGCCAAGTCTGTCAAATTAGACAAGGGCTCTTTTAGTGCTTCTAATGATTCATCTCAACAGTAACAATGTTGTTCAGAAAAATACTGTTTATATCTCATGATCTTCCAGTGACCAAAAAGATTGAGTCTAATGATGACATAAAATGTAACGTTTTAAGATAAAGTTCTTCAACCAAATAAAAATTTTAAACGTGTCACTTGACACATTTTGATGTCAAAATATATTCCAGCTTCAATTATATAAAGAAAGTTCTAAAGTCACAAAAAGAACGCACTTTCTCTTGCCAAGTCTACCTGGCAGCAGTCCTGGAACCTAGAGGTGCCCACCAGACATTTGTCAGCAGAGCAGAGTAGCTTGCGAGAGCAGGCAATCTGATGCCAGGCCACTGGGATTAATCTTGGCTTCACCTCAGACTAGCTGGGGGACCATGGACATGTCACTCTTAGGATAACAAGATACCTATTTCAGAGAGTTATTATAGAAATTAAACACCTCATTATCTGCAAAGGAACAGAACAGTGTCCAACTCATAGCCAGCACTCTGGAAAGGCTGATGTCCAGAGTTAAATGTTGTTGCTGCTGCTGCTGCTGCTAAGTCGCTTCAGTCGTGTCTGACTCTGTGCGACCCCATAGACGGCAGCCCACCAGGCTCCCTCGTCCCTGGGATTCTCCAGGCAAGAACACTGGGGTGGGTTGCCATTTCCTTCTCCAATGCATGAAAGTGAAAAGTGAAGTGAAGTCGCTCAGTCGTGTCCAACCCTCAGCGACCCCATGGACTGCAGCCTTCCAGGCTCCTCCGACCATGGGATTTTCCAGGCAAGAGTACTGGAGTGGGGTGCCATTGCCTTCTCCGAGAGTTAAATGTTATGTTACTATTAAATGACATAAATGATATGTGACCCATAGTATTAGCTATTCTTAGTATATGACAGATTATATTTAATTTCTAAAACAGGCATGATCTCTAAATGTTGGTCACTTTAAATTTTAAGGGCTATTCTCTAGGCTAACTTCAAAGCAACTCTAGTAATAACAGATTCAACCATCTCAAAAGATTTTTAGTGTGTTGCCACCGTTGACTTTGGCTAATGTAATATTAATTCAATGGGAGTTTTATAGGTCAGCAGGTAGAAAGGCTATGTTTTAACTGTGTCTTCCCTGGGTGATAAAGATGTAGTTGACATTTCAATCATTTAAATCTATGCTAAAGGTATAGAATAATAAGAAAGAACCTAATGTCCACCTGTGCTAGAAAGCTTCAGGTAAACTGTATACTGAAAAAAACAAAGAAGGACCAAGGAGACCTAACCAGAAACACAGTTAAATGGATTGCATAAACTATAAAAATATTAATAATAAGGTCTTCTACCCATCTCTAGGAGTGAAAAACGACACCATGTATACCTGTTTTTGTTTAAGAAAATGTTAAGGTTTTATTGTTTTCCTTAAAGTAGCTAAATACAAATTCTTAATCTCAAATATACACATAAATTACATGTGTGAAAACTCATGAATATGAATGGTGACTAAAATGGTCCAAAGAATTTGAAGGAATCTCACAAATAGTTTCTATTTCTCCCATTGTTAGTATTTTCTCTGTTGTCCTATTGTTTTTCTTAAAGCATCTTTTGTTAAGAAAACACTCCACAACTTCTTCCATGGTAAGTTGAAGTTACATGCCACTGGGGGGAAAAAAACCTTCACATTTTAACATTACAACTTTAACAGGATCTGCGAAGATATTATCCGAAGTGTCAGCGGCACAATGAAATGAAGTTAATACACAATATTCAGCAAACTTCATAACATTACCTCTTTTTTTTCCACACAAATCAGGCTGATTTGAAAGAGAAGCATTTGTTTGAAAATTAATAGCAACATTCTTTTGTTTCATTTTATGCAGCTTTAAAGACCTGAGGAGCCTTAGGAATTAATTGTAGGCTTCTAATAAACACAATGATGTAATGACGTATTTAACATTACTGTTTTTTGTTTGATTCCAAATAAATTGCAGATTTTTTTCTGGTGTGATAGTAAAACAATTACCATTTTGCAAAAAGGATAATTAATCTGCAATTTTTTCACATTAGATCATATATCTCTAAAGAGTGCCCACGGATTTGATAGTCTTCAGCTGCTGTGTATTTATTTTTCATTTTTTTCTACTGATGTACCGCCCCATCAGTGCTGACATTTAAATGAGTGAGTATTCAACACAAATGTGATCATTTGTACAGCATCCAGTGCGGCCCCATACTGAGATGATTGCTTCTGGGAGCCATCCACGGGTTCTCAAATAGGGGGAAAAAGCCAGGCAAAATTTTATCAATTTACATTTTTCTGTGATTAATTTTTATGCAAATGAGGGCCCGACCGTGCTCCCATCTCACCTGAATCATCCGGATCATCAAAGACAAATTGAGCATCACTTATTTAAAAAATAGGCTTTAAACTACTCTACAGCTGTGTTGGAAAATGCTAAGAGCAGGGCATGAACTTCTCTAATATAACAGGAATAGATAAGAAAATGTCTTTTATTTGCATTTTGTACACAATGCCACAAGCATGGAACTTAACACAATAAAAAATTGCCTTTGCCTTGAATATTCTCTGGTCTTTGTAAATAGTCAGCAATGGGAATGACAGCATACAAAGCAATATTTTCCCAATTTCTGAGTGCATAATCAGAAATGTTTCCCATTAAACAAAAAATGCTGACCATTACATGTCTTTGCCAACTTTCTATTGCTTCCGGATGGAAGTGTCCAATAAAAAGAGTAAATATGTAGGGGCAACAAAATTTCACAGAACTAAATGACAAGTCTTAGTTTGTGATGGGGGTTTATGGTGTCGGTATTATGTTGTATAAAACTGACATAGCACTTCTGGGTCTATACAGTCTATTTCTCAAAACATCTACTAAAATAATATAATTATTTAGTTTGCATTTGGAGTCCACTAAAAATTATAAAAATCATACTGGATTTTTTAAAAATAATAATATCCTCCAGATTTACGAACAAGTAAAGATGCTTGCCATGATATCTGGGATCAAGTTAACAGTGTGATTCATATAAATAGTCACGGCTTACAAACGCCACCTCAGTAGTAACTAAGTTCAATTTACTATTTTTTAGCAAAAGCTATATTTTCTCACATGGTATCTTTTGAAAGTGTGCTTAGAGTTTTATATACATGACTCAGTTATCAAAATCTTCCCAGATGTCTCCTTTTCTCTCACTCACAAAAATAATCACCAGAGCAGAAATAAATTGTTGACAATTCTCAGAGAATGGAAACAGACCACAGGGGGTAAAAATCTGGTTATCTGAATGGGCGATATAATCGAAGGTTCAGCTAAGCTAAGAGAATTTCAACATAAACAATGCTCTTATTTCCAAGAACGGATTCTCCTTTATATACAATAGTGGAGGAATGCCAATCCTTTCCTTACTGCTGTGAGAAAAGTGCCGGACAGGAACAAGATTAGAATCTTAAAAGCTGTCCTGGAGAGCTAAATTACTGTGCAGCGTACAGGTGAGGAGGTAAAAAGAGCAAAAATAAATGGAGTTTATTCCATGGTTTTTAGAGTTTATTTCACGGAGACAGAAATAAAGATATCTAAATCCATAGTTACAGTCACCCCGTGTGAGATGGCTGTGTGTGTGTGAGTGTGAGTGTGTGTGTGTGTGTGTGTGTGTGTAGCCATGTGTGGAACTGTTCATGGAACTGTGTCATGGGCCTCTTCTCTCCCTCACCAACAAAAATTTGCCACTCAACACCAACTTCCACACACAAAAAAGATTCCTGTTTACCTTCTCACTGTCTTGCTTCAAAAATAACCTGGGAAAGACAGGAGTTTCTTACACAAAAAAATAATTTTAGCCTGATGAGCAATTGCTACGAAATAGGAAAATAACTAGATTTGTACAACTTTTGATGCACACACACACACATTTGTCTGGTCTGACCTTTGGCTTAAACTAGCCAGCACAGAACATCTTCCGCTGTGGTTCCATCAGGAGTGGAAGCAATTTACATTGTTTGTAACCTGGACATATCATATTCTCAAACAATGGTGGGCGTAGAGAAACTTGCAATGCCCAAGGATTTACAAACTCTACCCCTGACTCTTTTAACTGTGGTGCTGGAGAAGACTCTTGAGAATATCTTAGACTGCAAGGAGATCAAACCAGTCAATCCTAAAGGAAATCAATCCTAAATATTCATTGGAAGGACTGATGCTGAAGCTGAAGCTCCAATACTTTGGCCAGCTGATGCAAAGAGCTGACTATTAGAAAATACCCTTTTGCTGGGAAAGACTGAAGGCAGGAAGAGAAGGGGACAACAAAGGACAAGATGGTTGCATGCCATCATGATTTGATGGACATGAGTTTGAGCAAGCTCTGGGAGATGGTGAAGGACAGGGAAGCCTGGTGCGCTGCAGTCCATGGGGTCGCAAAGAGTCAGACATGACAGAGTGACTGGATAGCAAAAAAACATCCCCCTGACTTTAAGCAGCAGCTGTTTGGTTTAAAGCAGGTCAGCTGGCAACCACACAGCTGTTGGTTTTTTTTTTAAGTCCAGAATAGTTGCAGGTGTAATGTGAAAACCAGCCCATCTCTCACAGAAGTAAATGGCACCTCCCAAATGATGGGGAAGCTGCTTCCTTCCACGTGTCAACTGAGCACATTTGGGGAGAGTGGGACAAGGAACTGGAGGAGAAAATCTTTAGGGATGACAACTCACAAACTTAGGGAAGAAATAAAGTTAGTCCTAAAAGGAGTGAAATGGGAAACCAGAGCTCCTGGAAAAGGTTGCAGGGTCTTACACAGTGCACACATTTAACCTTGTCCATGGTCTTTATTTCTAACACAAAATAAGACACTCCAAATATCTATAAGAATACAAACAGCTCTGCTCTTAATCAGCATGCACTATATTGAAAAATATTACCAAAAAGAAAGGCATTCCTTATGAAGTGACTCACTCTACACTTTCACTTTCATCAAGAGGCTTTTTAGTTCCTCTTCACTTTCTGCCATAAGGGTGGTGTCATCTGCATATCTGAGGTTATTGATATTTCTCCCAGCAATCTTGATTCCAGCTTGTGCTTCCTCCAGCCCAGTGTTTCTCATGATGTACTCGGCATACATGTCATGTACTCTGCATACATTGTCATGAGGGTGACAATATACAGCCTTGACGTGCTCCTTTCCCTATTTGGAACCAGTCTGTTGTTCCATGTCCAGTTCTAACTGTTGCTTCCTGACCTGCATAAAGGTTTCTCAAGAGGCAAGTCAGGTGGTCTCGTATTCCCATCTCTTGAAGAATTTTCCACAGTTGATTGTGATCCACACAGTCAAAGTATTTGGCATAGTCAATAAAGCAGAAATAGATGTTTTTCTGGAACTCTCTTGCTTTTTCCATGATCCAGCGGATGTTGGCAATTTCATCTCTTGTTCCTCTGCCTTTTCTAAAACCAGCTTGAACATCTGGAAGTTCATGGTTCACATATTGCTGAAGCCTGGCTTGGAGAATTTGAGCATTACTTTACTAGTGTGTGAGATGAGTACAATTGTGCAGTAGTTTGAGCATTCTTTGGCATTGCCTTTATTTGGGATTGGAATGAAAACTGACCTTTTCCAGTCCTGTGGCCACTGCTGAGTTTTCCAAACTTGCTGGCATATTGAGTGCAGCACTTTCATAGCATCATCTATCAGGATTTGAAATAGCTCAACTGGAATTCCATCACCTCCACTAGCTTTGTTCATAGTGATACTTTCTAAGGCCCATTTGGCTTCACATTCCAGGATGTCTGGCTCTAGGTGAGTGATCACACCATTATGATTATCTGGGTCTTGAAGATCTTTTTTGTACAGTTCTTCTGTGTATTCTTGCCACCTCTTCTTAATATCTTCTGCTTCTGTTAGGTCCATACCATTTCTGTCCTTTATTAAGCCCATCTTTGCATGAAATGTTCCCTTGGTATCTCTGATTTTCTTGAAGAGATCTCTAGTCTTTCCCATTCTGTTGTTTTCCTCTATTTCTTTGCATTGATCGCTGAAGAAGGCTTTCTTATCTCTTCTTGCTATTCTTTGGAACTCTGCATTCAGATGCTTATATCTTTCCTTTTCTCCTTTGCTTTTCGCTTCTCTTCTTTTCACAGCTATTTGTAAGGCCTCCCCAGACAGCCATTTTGCTTTTTTGCATTTCTTTTCCATGGGGATGGTCTTGATCCCTGTCTCCTGTACAATGTCACGAACCTCATTCCATAGTTCATCAGGCACTCTATCTATCAGATCTAGGCCCTTAAATCTATTTCTCACTTCCACTGTATAATCATAAGGGATTTGATTTAGGTCATACCTGAATGGTCTAGTGGTTTTCCCTACTTTCTTCAATTTAAGTCTGAATTTGGCAATAAGGAGTTCATGATCTGAGCCACAGTCAGCTCCTGGTCTTGTTTTTGCTGACTATATAGAGCTTCTCCATCTTTGGCTGCAAAGAATATAATCAGTCTGATTTCGGTGTTGACTATCTGGTGATGTCCATGTGTAGAGTCTTCTCTTGTGTTGTTGGAAGAGGGTGTTTGCTATGACCAGTGCATTTTCTTGGCAAAACTCTATTAGTCTTTGCCCTGCTTCTTTCCGCATTCCAAGGCCAAATTTGCCTGTTACTCCAGGTGTTTCTTGACTTCCTACTTTTGCATTCCAGTCCCCAATAATGAAAAGGACATCTTTTTTGGGTGTTAGTTCTAAAAGGCCTTGTAGGTCTTCATAGAACTATTCAACTTCAGCTTCTTCAGCATTACTGTTTGGGGCATAGACTTGGATAACTGTGATATTGAATGGTTTGCCTTGGAAACAAACAGAGATCATTCTGTCATTTTTGAGATTGCATCCAAGTACTGCATTTTGGACTCTTGTTGACCATGATGGCTACTCCATTTCTCCTAAGGGATTCCTGTCCACAGAGGTAGATATAATGGTCATCTGAGTTAAATTCACCCATTCCAGTCCATTTTAGTTCGCTGATTCCTAGAATGTTGACGTTCATTCTTGCCATCTCTTGTTTGAGCACTTCCAATTTGCCTTGATTCATGGACCTGACATTCCAGGTTCCTATTCAATATTGCTCTTTGCAGCATCAGACCTTGCTTCTATCACCAGTCACATCCAGTCCCATCCCATCACTTCATGGGAAATAGATGGGGAAACAGTGGAAACAGTGTCAGACTCTATTTTGGGGGGCTCCAAAATCAATGCAGATAGTGACTGCAGTCATGAAATTCAAAGACGCTTACTCCTCGGAAGAAAAGTTATGACCAACCTAGATAGCATATTTAAGAGCAGAGACATTACTTTGCCAACAAAGGCCTGTCTAGTCAAGGCTATGGTTTTCCCAGTGGTCATGTATGGATGTGAGAGTTGGACTGTGAAGAAAGCTAAGAACCGAAAAATTGATGCTTTTGAACTGTGGTGTTAGAGAAGACTCTTGAGAGTCCCTTGGACTGCAAGGAGATCCAACCAGTCCATTCTGAAGGAGATCAGCCCTGGGATTTCTTTGGAAGGAATGATGCTAAAGCTGAAACTCCAGTACTTTGGCTACCTCATGTGAAAAGTTGACTCATTGGAAAAGACTCTGATGCTGGGAGGGATTGGGGGCAGGAGGAGAAGGAGATGACAGAGGATGAGATGGCTGGATGGCATCACTGACTCGATGGATGTGAGTCTGAGTGAACCTCAGGAGTTGGTGATGGACAGGGAGGTCTGGCGTGCTGCAATTCATGAGGTCACAAAGAGTCGGACACGACTGAGCGACTGAACTGAACTGATGAAGTGACTACTGACAATAACTCCTACTGTATTTTAAAAAGCATAATATATACATAATGTATACACATTTATTTCTCTGGACCATATATATGATTGTATAGATAAAATCATAAATGAAAATGGGTCTTATTTCTTGAGTGTCCACAATGCCAGGAACTGTTCTGGGCATTTGGGATATCACCATAAACAGGACAGACAAGCTTACCGTTATTATGGAGCTTATAATCAACATATAAATAAAGAAGGTCTGAAAATAGTACATGTTATTCCAGATATTCAAGCTGGTTTTAGAAAAGGCAGAGGAACCAGAGATGAAATTGCAAACATCCACTAGATCATCGAAAAAGCAAGAGAGTTCCAGAAAAACATCTATTTCTGCTTTATTGAGTATGCCAAAGTCTTCGACTGTGTGGATCACAATAAACTGTGGAAAATTCTGAAAGAGATGGGAATACGAGACCACCTGACCTGCCTCTTGAGAATCCTGTATGCAGGTCAGGAAGCAACAGTTAGAACTGGACATGGAACAACAGACTGGTTCCAAATAGGAAAAGGAGTACGTCAAGGCTGTATATTGTCACCCTGCTTATTTAACTTCTATGCAGAGTACATCATGAGAAACACTGGGCTGGAGGAAGCACAAGCTGGAATCAAGATTGCCGGGAGAAATAGCAATAGCCTCAGATATGCAGATGACACCACCCTTATGGCAGAAAGTGAAGAAGAACTAAAGAGCCTTTTGATGAAACTGAAAGAAGAGAGTGAAAAAGTTGGGTTAAAACTGAACATTCAGAAAACGAAGATCATGGCATCTGGTCCCATCACTTCATGCAAACAGATAGAGAAACAATGGAAACAGTGACAGACTTTATTTTTGGGGGGTCCAAAATCACTGCAATAACTGTAGCCATGAAATTAAAAGATGCTTGCTCCTTGGAAGGAAAGTAATGACCAACCTAGGCAGCATATTAAAAAGCAGAGACATTACTTTGCCAACAAAGTTCCATCTAGTCAAGGCTATGGTTTTTCCAGTGGTCATGCATGGATGTGAGAGTTGGGCTATAAAGAAAGCTGAGGGCTAAAGAATTGATGCTTTTGAACTCTCAAGAAGAATCTTGAGAGTCCCTTGGACTGCAAGGAGATCCAACCAGTCCATCCTAAAGGAGTTCAGTCCTGGATGTTCATTGGAAGGACTGATGTTGAAGCTCAATCTCCAATACTTTGGCCACCTGATGCAAAGAACTGACTCATTGAAAAGACCCTGATGCTGGGAAAGATTGAGGGCAGGAGGAGAAGGGGATGACAGAGGATGAGATGGTTGGATGGCATCACCGACTCAACAGACGTGGTTTTGGGTGAACTCCAGGAGTTGGTGATGGACAGAGAGGCCTGGCGTGCTGCGGTTCATGGGGTCACAAGGAGTCAGACATGACTGAATGACTACTGAACTGATGCAGAGAATTAAAATATGTCAACATGATACAGAGTGACTCTGTAACTAATTTATGCAGGGTTAGTGGGAAGGCTTCTCTTAGGAGGCTACATTATAGCTGAGATTCGAATGATAAAAAAGAAAGAGCCATGTGAACTTCATGTGAAGAGTAACTTGGGCCAGAAGAACAACCGGCAAAATGGCACTGGCTAGATGGAAAAAAGCTTAGTATATTCCAGGAACAAAAGGAGAGCTAGGAGGCTGGAGCAGACAGCAGTCATGGACAGGACAGGAGGCAGACCTTGCAGGGTTTGGCAAGCCAAGGTAAGAAGTTGAGATTTTATTCTAAACATGATAGAGTGTTAAGGATGAGAGTGACATTATCTAATTTCAATTTGAAAATAAAAGACTGGATGCTGATGGAAAATGGCTAATAAGGGAGCTTCCATTTTTGGAAGCAGAAAGAGTGGTAGGAATCAGTTGCTATGGAACAGATGATTGTGACCAGGATTAGAATTTAGTGGAAATCAGATCTAGGCATGAAAATCAAAGAACAGATTCATTCATAGATCTTGAGAATGGATTAGGTATTAGGATAGCGCTGGTGATAAATAAAGAAACTAAAGCAAAGTGCAGGTGTTCAGCGTGAGAACATGGATAGATGGAGAGGGCTAGAATAGGAGCAAGTCTGAAAAAGAAAAATAACCTTTCTAACTGGGATATGTTCAGTTTGAGATTCCACCTCCAAATGAAATTGGATCTATGAGCCTGCAGAGGTTGGGACTAGAGCTATGGATTGGGGAATCACTGGAATCCTGGTGGCATTTCAAACCTTGGGAGCAGATGAAATCATCTATGGAGTATAGATGTAAAAGAGAAGAGGTCAAGGACAGAGCCCTGGGTCCTCAATGTTGAGAGTTAGACCAAAAAGGAAAAAAGAGCAGGCAGCAAAGAAACTGAAAGGGAGTGTCCAGTGTGGTAGGAGAGAAACCAAGAGAATAAAGTGTTTCACAAGTAGGAAGTATGAGGTTAAACATGTCAAATACCTGGAAAGATCATATAAGAACAAGGAAATGACCACTGGAATTCTATGGCACATGGTAAGGAAAAAGCAGTTATTTTTCAATATTTACTTTAATGTGAGTGAAACACTGTTCCAGAATCAAGAGTACTCATACTCCCAGAAACCCTCAAGACAATCCAAACTGACAAAGACTTCTCTCTTTCCTCCTAAGTTCAATCTTAGAACCCCATCACCAACCTTGGGAATTTTGATAAACCGGAAAATCTGATGTCCTCTTTAGCCTCACTCTCTAATACATAGAAATGTACCAATATCACATATAAATTATCAAAATAAGTACATAAATCTCATTAAAGTGGGTTTATGCTCTCTTCTGAGCTTTACAATTCAGAAACAAACACATTTGTGCTTTCTGGGTCTAAGACAGCACTACCAGGCAAAATAAATTATTTCTGCTGAAATCTATTCTAGAATGTATCATAGAGCATTGGATTAAACATTCTATTTAAACAACATACAATATCACACGTGTAAGATATTTCTCATACTCTTATCTAGGAAGCCATTTTTTTTAAACAAGCATTGTGGGATGCCAAAAAATAAAACCAATTCATGATCGCTCTAATGCAATGATGGGCTAGAAACCTCCCAGTCTACTATAAGTTGATTTGAATGGAGGGAATAGGAGGTTAGAGGAAAACTTGTGTCTTTTGTTTGGACAGCTGAGCGGAGTTGTGTTCATGTACTGTATGCGCATGCCTGAGCCCAGGACACTTGAAATACAAAATCAAAGACTGATGTACCTTTACTCCAGCCAGCCCCAAAGTCTACTAAGAAACAAACAAACAAACAAACAAAACACTGAGCTGGAGGAGATGTTTCCTCAAGAGATGTTGCAAAAATACAAGGCACCATGAATGTTGCTTCAGAATCTTAGTGACAGAGCTGCAGAACCCGTGTATGCGGTTGAATATGTGTAAGATGTAAGATGCCTTAGGTACCTCAAGAGAAACAAAAATAAAATCATTCTTATTCCTGTGAGATTTCATTTAAATATATGCTCTCCAAGGAGCATAACCTGGTGTCATCACTGTGCAGGCTAAGGGGGCACAGCACTTTTTGACATCTTGAGGTATTTGTAGTGTTGAGATTCACTGGAGGTGCTCCCAGGAGCAGTGAAGTCATGTGGTCATGGACGCACCTGTAGCACCGTTAACATCCTCTATGGGAAATGTATGTCCTCAAGAAGGAAGCTAAAGTCAAAGAAAATGAGAGACAAGTGGACTATCCACAAATATATGTGAAATACTGTGGAGATGCTCAGGAATATCCAGGGCGAGGTAGGGAAGAATATCCAGAAGGGCTAAGGTACTCCAGATAGCAGGTGGGGCTGTCAAACAGGAAACGTGGCCATTTGTGGTGTGATCTTATTTGTATCTCAAGCTAATGAAGTCTGAGGACATTTGGACTCCACCAATAATAAAGCACATATGTTTTTATAATACAACTGTATGTTTAGTTTCTTCTTATTAACTGTATTAAGCTATTTACACAGTGGAATTATATTTAAAGAGTCATTTAGTAAAGACATGCCACAATTAGACAGTTTCACTAACACTAATCACACAAGTGCAGTGAAGCAAACTTATGTTCAAGAAAGTAACATGGGTGAGAACTTTCCATTCGTGTGACATTTTCCAGGCCAGTAGACTTGAAATTATGCCATTCCAAAATAATTCTGGGGTGGGAAGCTTCCTAGGATAATACAGCCACATTTAAGTGAGAGTTAAGAAGAGAAGCTGATGTGAGAAAGCTGTAATATTGCTGGCATAAAAATAGGTGCTGCCAAAGAGTGTGGAAGTTGACAAAGCGGCTTGCAGAGGGAGGGCTAAGGGACAGCCCTGGTAACCATGAGGAGGCCGTCCTGAAGCAGCAGGTGCTTAGCTATAGTGGGTGCCCAGGACCTCCAAGGCAGACAGGAGGGAGCAGCATGAGACGGCTGCGTTAAGCAGGAGGGAGGCATGACATCTGGGAGTAAGTGTACTGCAGTAAGTAACCAACACAGAGACAAAGTGGTCCCATGCAAGGTCACCAGGCTTGGTGGACACTTTCAATAAGCAAAGTGTCAAGATTCTAAATGTCTGATTCTAAAGATTAAATTTTACCACTTGGCTTCCCAGGTGGTTCCATGGTAAAGAATTTGCCTACGATGCAGAAGACATGGGTTTGATTCCTGGGGTGAGGGATCCACTCAAGATCCCCTTGAGAAGGAAATGACAAGCTGCTTCAGTATTCTTGCTGGGAAAATCCCATGGACAGAGGAGCCTGGTGGGCTACAGTCCATGGGCTTGCAAAGAGTCAGACATGACTGAGTGACTGAGCAGCAGTGCAGTGACAATCAGTAAGGCCCTTCAGTGATGCGAAGGAAATTCAGTGGCTGTGGGGTCAGGCTGCCTGGATTAAGAAACTTCAGATGAGATACTCATTCAGGGCCAGTTATGCCATGAGGATCTGCTGCCACTCAAACCCAACTAAACCAGGACACCTGATCTCATCTTTCTCACTCTTCATTTCTCTTGTCTTCACTGGCTTGAAAAAAAAAGTATACTCTAGAGTTATCAGGTATGCACGACACCAGAAGAGGTTTATTTAGGAAAGATTTTACCAATAAGTGAAAGTGAAAGCTGCTCAATCATGTCTGACTCTTTGTGACCCCATGGACTAGTCCATGGAATTCTCCAGGCCAGAATACTGGAGTAGGTAGCCTTTCCCTTCTCCAGGGGATCTTCCCAACCCAGGGGTCAAACCCAGGTCTCCCACATTGCAGGCGGATTCTTTACCAGCTGAGCCACAAGGGAAACCCAAGAACACTGGAGTAGGTAGCTTAACCCTTCTCCAGGGGATCTTCCTGACCCAGGAATTGAACCAGGGTCTCCTTCATTGCAGGCAGATTCTTCACCAACTGAACTATAAGGGAAGGTGATAAGCATACAAGTAAATTTTTTCTAAATAAGGTGGACAGTGAATTGTATTACATAGCATTAGAAAAAGAGAACAGGTTGTTAAAAATTCAGAGGAAAAAGCTAAATTTACTGAAAATGGAAAACAAGGATAAAAACAAGAAGAGGGAAACCCATATACTCCATGACCTACTTATTCATTCAGTGAGCGTTACTTGGCACCTACTACTGTTTGTTGTTGGGAACATAAAGATGAAAGAGATTTGCTCCCTGCCTCATGTTTTCTAAAAAAGAAATATTACACAAATAAAGTAAGATATAAAATGCTCTCTCTTAAGGTTACCATACAAAAGACATAAATAAACTCGTGCCTATTTTATAAGCTCTTATTTGAGTATGTTAACTATAAAATGAGGAACATCAAATCATGTAAAAAGAAATGTTCTATTTATTTAAATCAAAATTTATCCATATGTTAAACATATAATCCTAAATGCTACTTTCAGGATAACAAGGCCCTGAAATGGTGCCAGTCAGGCTACAGGTGAAAACGGGCTTCCCTGGTGGCTCAGTGGTAAAGAATCCACTTGCAATCCAGAGACCCGGGTTCGATCGCTGGGTTGGGAAGATCCTCTGGAGGAGGAAATGCCAACCCACTCCAGTATTCTTGCCTGAAGAATCCCATGGACCGAGGGGCATGGCGGGCAATAGTACATGGAGCTGCAAAGAGCTACCAGGATTCCCTGGTGGCTCAGAGATTAAAGTGTCTGCCCGCAATGCAGGAGACCTGGGTTCAATCCCTGGGTCAGGAAGATCCCCTGGAGAAGGAAATGGCAACCCACTCCAGTATTCTTACCTGGAGAATCCCATGGATGGAGGAGCCTGGTGGGCTACAGTCCAGGGGGTCGCAGTGTCAGAAACGACTGAGTGACTTCACTTTCACTTTCAAGCAACTAACATTTTATGGTGAACAAATAATGACTGAAGACAAACCAAGAGAGCTGCTCAACAGGGTAATCTCTCTGCAGCTGAATGGAAGACCTGACCTCCAAAGAATCCTTTAAACCTGGATTCACTGAGGCAAGCCTACCAAAGACGGATACCAACCTGACTTTTCAGACTCAATGAGCTGTTCAAAACAGGCCTCCAAAGCAGGCCACAGCCTGCTTGAGAAAGAAACTGCTCCGAAGTATTACCCAGTAATAGCTGAAGCCCCCACGGCCTGGCTCTTACCCCCAACACCATGGTGATTTGCTGAGTAGCACCTTCAGCAGACCTCAGAGAGTACACTGTAAGATGCATGGAGAAGCCACGATAGCACTGAGACACACAAAGCTGAAGAAAGATTGAAACTTTAAGCACAAAGAAGACTGCAAAACACAAAAGTCCAAAAGCTAGGTACTTCGTATGACAGTGTGTAGTGTTTCAGGGAAAGTTACTAGTTCTTGATTGTCAATATTAAATATTAGTCTTGATATGAAGAACCAAAAATAAAATTCATTTTTATGTATTATATTCTAAGAAAATAAGGACTGATTTGTATCCTACAGTACAATGTAAAAATCATGGTGAATTCAAACCAGCTTGCATATTTGGTAACAAATTCTAAAACAACTAAGTTAATTTTTATTTTCAGTCACAGAGTAGGTTTAACTTTTCTGACTATTAATCAAGCTTTATTTAATTAAAAATCAAAATGAAATTCCATGTCAATAAATTATATTATTTTTCCAAAAATATACCGAATTCTACCAAACATTTAAAGAAGAAATCAAACCATGAATGCAATAAAATATTTTCCATAAAATAGAAAAGAATAATTCCCAGCTCATTTTATGAGACCAGCATAATCCCAATACCAAACTCAGACAAAGATCTATCCAAAACAGAAACTATAGACCATTATTTCCCATGGACAGAGGCACACAAAACTCTCAGCAAATTACTATTAAATCAAATCCAGCAAATTAAAAAAGAAAAGGAAGAAACAGTACACAACCAAGTGATATTCTCTATCAGAATTCAAGACTTGTTTATCATTTGAAAACCAGTCAACATAACTTGCCATATTAACTAAATAAGAAAAATCACATTTCTTAATGGTACTCAAGTGGTGAGTACATGATTCTATGTATTTATCAAAACCCATGAAACTGTACACCAGAAAGAATGACTTTTAATGTTTGCAAACTGAAAAATCAAAACCTATAAAACAAAACCAACCGGGTTTGGGGGGATGTTGGGATGGAATACAGACTAGAGTAAATCAACCTAACTGTATTATGAATATATAACACAACCTCACTGAAGGGGAGAGGAAGAAATGAATTTACCTAAACAACTGGGGAAAACAAGTATCTGTCTAGATATTGGAAGGCTAATGACAAAAAAGAAATGAACTCCAAACATTCCATTCTACATAGCACTAAAGTTTAGAAATTCTGGTACTCTTACATATATATTAAAGTTGAACAAATGAGGAAATATACATGATAGGGACCAGGTTTCTCACTGTCTAAGAAAGAAGTTTCAAATAACCTCACAAACAACCAAGACGGGGAATGTTAGAATGAATCCTGTAGAGCTGGATCAGAGTCAAACAGATCTGTGTGAACTCATGTTTATTTTACCATATATCATGTATTTCTTCATCTCTCTGCTGAGAGGGCTTAGAAACAATACAACCCAATAGCAACAAGCACACATAGCACTCAGACCATGGTTTCTAAATAGCTTTCTCCAGTGAAAATGACTGATTCTATTGTGCTGCGATTCATGGGGTCGCAAAGAGTTGGACATGACTGAGCGACTGAACTGAACTGAACTGAATTGTTGAAGCAGGAAATATAAAGATGATCCTGGGGCATCTTGTACTATCAGAAAGTTTAAAAGAAAGAGAGAAAAAAGAAAAAGCTTAAAAGAAGGGGAAAATATATAGAAAATATCAAAAGGATACAGGAGGCAAACTGAAAGAGCTTGCAATGGTTAAAATGAACAAGGCAAAAATAAATAAATGATAATGTTGGACTATTACCCAAAGAACGAAGTAAATATGAATGGACCCATATGAATATAATTAAGATGTAGATTAAAAAGTAAGCAAATGGGGGAGAATGGGTTAATCATTCCTATAAAAGAATTCCAATTAATAAATGTAGACAAATGAGAGGGTCTTCCCTGGTAGCTCAGCTGGTAAAGAATCTGCCTGCAATGCAGGAGACACCAGTTCTATCCCTGGGTCAGGAAGATCCCCTGGGGAAGGGATAGGCTACCCATTCCAGTTTTCATGGGCTTCCCTGGTGGCTCAGATGGTAAAGAATCTTCCTTCAATGAGGGAGACCTGAGTTTTATCCTTGGGTTGGGAAGATCCCCTGGAGGAGGGCATGGCAACCCACTCCAGTATTCTTGACTTCTCATGGGAGAATACCCATGAACAGAGGAGCCTGGTGGGCTGAGTTCCATAAGGTCACAAAGAGTCAGACACAACTGAACAACTAAGCATAGCACAGCACAGACAAATGAGATTAAGAAAAGATCCCCATCAGAAAGAACATTACGGTAATGATTGCAACAGGCAAGGTTCACTGATAAACACTAAATTAGTGAGCAAAACTTAGGAGAAACTTGATATTTGCATAGCCTCAAGGTATCTGCCATCAATTGGTTAATTATCGTGGTGTCTTAATTATGTCTACCAATTCTTTAATACCCCTTCCTCCAAGTGGTGTGTGTGTGCGTGCTCAATCATGTCTGGCTCTTGTGACCCCATGGACTGTAGCCCACCAGGCTCCTCAGTCCACGGGATTCCCCAGGCAAGAATACTGGAGCAGGTTGCCACTTCCTCCTCCAGGGGATCTTTCCAATCCAGCGGTCAAATCCATGTCTCCTGCATCTCCTGCATTGACAGATTCTTTACCACTGCACCACCTGGGAAGGCCCCCTCCCTCTAAGATGTAGAGCTTAATCCCCTTTCCCTTGAGTGGGGACTGAATTATTTGCCTCTGATAGAGTATGAGAAGGGAAAAACAGTAACATTACCATTGAGAAATATGGCAAACACCACCTTAACTAAGTTATCAAGGTTAATATCACCAGTTCAGTTCAGTTCAATCGCTCAGTCGTGTCCAACTCTTCGCGACCCCATGAATCGCAGCACGCCAGGCCTCCCTGTCCATCACCATCTCCTGGAGTTCACTCAGACTCACGTCCATCGTGTCCGTGATGCCATCCAGCCATCTCATCCTGGGTCGTCCCCTTCTCCTCCTGCCCCCAATCCCTCCCAGCATCAGAGTCTTTTCCAATGAATCAACTCTTCGCATGAGGTGGCCAAAGTACTGGAGTTTCAGCTTCAGCATCATTCCTTCCAAAGAAATCCCAGGATTGATCTCCTTCAGAATGGACTGGTTGGATCTCCTTGCAGTCCAAGGGACCCTCAAGAGTCTTCTCCAACACCACAGTTCAAACGCATCAATTCTTCGGCGCTCAGCCTTTTTCACAGTCCAACTCTCACATCCATACATGACCACAGGAAAAACCATAGCCTTGACTAGACGGACCTTAGTCAGCAAGGTAACGTCTCTGCTTTCGAATATACTATCTAGGTTGGTCATAACTTTTCTCCCAAGGAGTAAGCGTCTTTTAATTTCATGGCTGCAGTCACCATCTGCAGTGATTTGGGAGCCCAAAAAAATAAAGTCTGACATTGTTTCTACCGTCTCCCCATCTATTTCCCATGAAGTGATGGGACCCGATGCCATGATCTTTGTTTTCTGAATGTTGAGCTTTAAGCCAACTTTTTCACTCTACTCTTTCACCTTCATCAAGAGGCTTTTTAGCTCCTCTTCACTTTCTGCCATAAGGGTGGTGTCATCTGCATATCTGAGATTATTGATATTTCTCCCAGCAATCTTGATTCCAGCTTGTGTTTCTTCCAGTCCAGCGTTTCTCATGATGTACTCTGCATAGAAGTTAAATAAGCAGGTCATGCACACCCTGATATAAAGCAATGAAAAGGAGGGATTTCCCTGGCAGTCCTAGTGGTTAAGACTCTGCACTTCCACTGCAGGGGCCATGGGTTTGAGCCCAGGTTGGGGAACTAAAGATTCCACACGTCATGCAGCATAGCCAAAAAAAATAAATAAATAAAGGGGACAAATCATTTCTATGATATTTTTCACGCAACTGTGCAACTTTAATCAAAAGAACACTTGAGACAAGCTCCAACTGAGGAACATTCTATAAGATACTTGACCACTATTCAAAAGGTCAAGGTTGTGAAAGACAAGGAAACACTGAGAAACTTTTATATTAAGTTTGACCACTACATGACTACTACAGGCAATATGATATCCTCTATTGGATTCAGTAATAGAAAAAGTACATTAGTGGAAAAACTAGGGAAACGTGAATAAAGCCTCTTGTGTGCTCAGTCACTTCATTGGTGTCCGACCCTTTGCGACCCTATGGACTGTAGCCCAACAGGGTCCTTTGTCCATGGGATTCTCCAGGAAGAATACTAGAGTGGGTTGCCATTTCCTTCTCCAAGGGATCTTCCTGACCCAGGGGATCAAACCCGTGTCTCTTATGTCTTCTGCATTGGCAGGTGGTTTATTTTACCACTGAGCCTCCTGGAAAGCCCAGAATAAAGCCTAGTTTAGTTAACACTATTGTACTAGTGTTGACTTCTTAGTTTTGATAAATGTACTATGGTTAGCATCAGGGGAAGCCCAGTAAAGGGGATACACAAACTCTGTACTAACTTTACAATTCTTCTATAAATGTAAACAAAATGGTTTTAAAGCACTACCTATAAATTTAGTTTCATTAGACATACTACTTAAAGATTAGTATGCTTTTGCTTTTCTGAGAATTTCCAAGAAATTGAACAGATTCTTGGTTGTTTCAAGAGTGGCCACCTGTGAGTGTAACAGTAGCCTGAGAACCTGAAGCCTCTGATTCAAATTCCTGCCCCACCAACAAGCAAGATTCCCAGTCAACTGGGGATCTTCAGCATCTGATCCTCAATCCTTAAAGAAAGGATTTTTGGACAATATGACTCCTACAGACTTCTTCTGGGAGAGGTCTTCTCTTCATAGAAGATGTCAGTAGGAGACATATTGTCCAAAAAGAAAAGAGAAAGGTGGAGGGGAGAAAACTTATATTTCAAAAAATATATATAAAAGTTTAAAGTATTTTTTCAAGGTAAAATGTATACCAAAAATACAAATATCAATAAATTAAATAATTATCAGAGATGTTAGAAGCACAGATGGTCTTTGCACCATATCACAGTGTTGGTGAACTAGATGAACTTGCAAAGAGCACTGACACTGAAAATTTGACTTACTTGCCCCATGGGAGGGAAATCAACTGCCCTCTATTTGTCACCAACCAGAAAGAAAAAATACACCAATGTCAGTGGCTCCAAATAAGAAGTGCCATCAGTCCTGTCTGTGAAGGAGTTGTCAAGCCCATCATGAACTCCAAGGGTCACACCAAGGACATTGTTGCATGAAGAAGCATGTTAGGGCACCTAATCAGTTGGTTAAGAGTAATAACTAGTCCTTCAGACATTCATTAAATTGCTTAATTACAACTTTTAAGTTAAATTATTAATCCATTCATTCAAGCATCACAGTGCTCTGTATCAAACGAATATCAAAAATATACAGGGAAGAGTTTCATATAATTGTCTTCAATACTGTTTGCAGACATTATTATAATATTCAGTCTCTTTTCCTCATTTACAAAATTATCAGGGCTGCTATGGCCTCACAATGAGGTCTTAGAAGAGGAGGATCCTTTGCCTTCTGGTTCCTGAAAGCAAACTTATTAAGAATGACATAGGAAGAATTGCAGGCATTCATTTCCTAAATTTCAGGGCCCTTTTCTGTAAAGTCAAAGGGTACTATAAAATGTGTCAGTGAGCCACACGTGCACATAGTCACATTTCATGTAGAAAGCCTTTCAGATTGCAAGTCTCTAAGTAGGTCTCTGTGAGAGGCAAGTATTCAGAATATCACTCTTTTCCCAAGAGAGAGCAGGTTTTGACTGTGGAACACGTTACATTAATGAAGCTTTGTTGGCAGCTGGTGACGGAAGCTTCCGGGTAACATAATGCATTTTTCCTAATACCATGTTAAAAAGAGCCAAGCCTGAGCTGTGCTCCAGTTACTTGGGAAATAAATCAAAAAAGCACAGGTGAACACTATTTTTTGGTACTTATTTGGAGATAGTTTCAGAGTTGCAGAAAAGTTACACAAAAAGCTGCCATATATCTTTACCTCAATATATTTAAGTAATTTGTGAGGTGATAATCTGAGACTTACATATGTCTTGATCCTCATCAAACTTTCATCCACTAGTAGTAGAATCCATTGATGATTCTTGTTTCAATCAATTATTACATGACTGTTGTGAAAGGTCACTTTTCTTAGTCACTGCTTCAACAATGATTTATTTTGGAGAAGGAAATGGCAACCCACTCCAGTATTCTTGCCTGGAGAATTCCATGGACAGAGGAGCATGGCAGGCTACAGTCCATGGGGTCACAAAGAGTCGGACACAACTGAGTGACTAAGATCAACATTTATTAATCGGCATTCTACTCTGAGAAAAAGCCTATCTTCTTTATTTATTCATTTATTTACATCAGTGTTGACACGTAAGTTCTTATTTTTTTCAGAGGTCCGCAAGTCAATATCATTATTTATTTTGATGCTACAATTGTCAAGTGAAGATTTTTGAAAGAGCATCCATGGCACCTCAGGTAAGTTCTCCAAAGTTTTAGAAGCAAACGGTCACTTTGCCTTCAAAATATTTTTGAGGCAAAAACGATTGTGTCCTCTTGTTTGAAAAGAAACACTAACAAATCTTTTCCTTGCTTAGAAACTCCTGTCTAGACACATTACTCTTTCACAGTGCAAAATCCCTGTTTTGCTCCCAATCCAGGACTGCAGTTAATTACATGAGGAGACAGATGCTGAGCAGCCTAAGGCTTTCTCTGCCACTGTGGCGAGGCTGAGCTCCACTCAACAAGCAGGTAGTGAGTGAAGACAAATGCTGTTTGACAAGGCAGCATATCCCAGCACCCAGGGAAAGAAAACAGACAGTCCACTCTGTGTTCCCAACCAAAGACAGAGGAATATCAAGCAGATTGTTTCTGACAGAAATCATATCACAGCCGCACTTCCAGACAAAGTCCGTGTGAATGAAATGATACACTTTCTGTTTCCCATCTTCCCCTTTAACAAAAAGCGAGTGTATGAAAGGTACATTGGAGGTGACAGCTCAATGCAAGGTGGTTAGCAAGATTTTATAAGCTTGGTTTCCCTTTGGAGATATTAAAGAATCAGCAATAGTTCATCAATTTGATACAGTAGCTATTCCTCTTTATTCTAATGAATTTCCTGATTCCTAAATACTACAGTGTAAGTACTGTATGTTCAGTGAATGTTGTGTCAAAATAGAAAATTAAAGTTATGGGCAGTCTGTATTACACAGGAAGAAACAGAAGAGATAAATTAGACGTTCCCATAGTTTATTAAGCAAACATTGGCAGGACAAATAACTTCTAAATACAAGCTCATGAGAGCATATAGGCAGAAGTTATCTTCAGAAGCCACTTAATGAAATATTCCTAGCCATTAATGGATGTAGGCATACAAATAAAATGTCCTCATCAAATAGCATCATTTGGAAGGGAAATAGTGTTTTTATTCAATGTAGAAATAGTTATGCCAGTGCTTTACTCTTTAGTTGCCAATGAATGTGAATTTGAATGATTCCTATCAAAGCATAGGTAAATTATTTTATTACACTTGTTTTTAACATCTTTGTTTTTAATTTGGTTCAGTGAGGTGGCTTAAATGTCATGTCACAGAGACAATAAATCAAATCTGTATGTTTTAGCCAACTGCTGTTTTCAGAAGTCAAAAAAGAACCGAAATACAGCCTGCTGTGAGACCAACTGTTGGATGAAAGGCCAACAATGGTCCTTCCCAAAGGAGAAGAGGGAGAGACACCGAACAGACATTCAGGGAAGTGTCATCTCTGATCAGAAAGACCCAGAACACGCTTCCTGCAGAGAAGATAAAAGTTTGCTTTAGAGGAAGTAAAAGAAATAGAAGAAACTGGTTCTCAACTTGCGCCACAATTTCTATTGTTTTAAATAATCTTTCAATTATTCCTCTACTTTTCTTATGCACTTCATCCCCTGATGTGTACATATGTGTGTGTGTGTAAGACACATAGAAGAGCCCTCTAATAAAAAGTGAGGAGTCAGGAAAGCCTTGCAGGAGGAAATGATACCATGGCTGACATCTAAGCCAAGACTTTAAGGATCAGTAGGAGTTAGTGGGGCAAAGAGAAAAGATCCTAATTTAAGGAAATTTTATGGGCTTCTCAGGTGGCACTAGTGGTAAAGAACCCACCTGCCAATGCAAGAGACATAAGAGATGCAGGTTCGATCCCTAGGTTGGGACGTTACCCTAGAGGAGGGCATGGTAACCCACTCTAGTATTCTTGCCTGGAGAACCTCATGGACAGAGGAGCCTGGCAGGCTACAGTCCATAGGGTCACAGGGTCGGACATGACTAAAGTGACTTAGAACTCACACACACAAGGAAACTTCACAGGCAAGACTTGGATGAACAAGCATAATATGTCAGAGGGGATGAGAGAAGTGGAGTGTAGACTGACCAAAAAAAAAAAACCATGTATCCAGAAAGACACGGAGGATGGAACATGGTAGGTTTCTGCTTGGGCAACAGGTGGCTGGTGATGCTTTTCATTGAGGGAAGGAGCTTCACTGGGAGTATGATGATAAGTTTTGGAAATGCTGAGCTGCGGTTCCTGGTAAAATTCAACAGGAGATTTCCAACTGCCTATCACAAAATAAATTTTTTGTTCTAAATTATTTATGAGGAGATATATGAGAACCATTCCTGTAAATTTTCAGAGAAACAGCACACTTGAATGTGTGTGTGTGCCCAAATGGAACCAAAATTTGCTGCAATGATTGTATCATCAAATTGTATACAAATCCGTCTCAATTGTTGGACCATTTATGTTCAGTATACTGAATGCTAGATTTCTTTCCAATATGAGAAGCTAATCTAGAATGCCTAAACCAAAGAACTAACTTATTGTCCTTCTACATTTTACTGAAATGCAGTATTTAAGGGCCAGCCAGGGGATAAGCTATACGGTCAGTCCTCTTTGGTTCAAATCTCACATTACTTCTAAATAGCAGAGTAACCACAGGCAAAATTTTTCTGTGCCTTGGTGCAGTTTCCTATCTATAAAATGGAATGGAAGATAATACCTATCTCATTGAGATTTAAAACAGAGAATATTTCTAAGCATTAGCACACTTTAATAAGAATTGAACATATGTTTGCCACTATTTATAACAGCTGTTAGCGTATCTGGATGGATGGGTGGATGGATGTATATTCAATTCTCCCTGAACCCATCATGCAGAAATTAAGAATAGTAAAACATATATTGCCTTCAGTTCAGTTCAGTCACTCAGTCATGTCTGACTCTGCGACCCCATGGACTGCAGCATGCCAGGCTTCCCTGTCCATCACCAACTTCTGGAGCTTGCTCAAACTCATGTCCACTGAGTCAGTGATGCTATCCAACCATCTCATCCTCTGTCATCCCCTTCTCCTCCTGCCTTCAATCTTTCGCAGCATCAGGGTCTTTCCAATGAGTCAGTTCTTTGCATCAGGTGGCCAAATTATTGGAGCTTCAGCTTTGGCATCAGTCCTTCCAATGCATATTCAGGACTGATTTCCTTCAGGATTGACTTAGTGAACTGAGATATCTCTGTTTGCAATATAGCATACTTTATAATATCTTCAAAATAATTAAAAATTCAAAAGGTTGATTTATTGACTTGCAATATCTGTAACATATACACATATGTGTGTGCATGTGTATATAAAAATCTTTACTTGGTCAATCAAACAACAAACTAAAACGTGATGTCAATGCTCTATGATGACAACTTCTTTGTTAAAGATGGACAATTTCTTATCTCCATCAAGTGACCCATCAAACCAGCATCCCTCACTGTTTCTGTTGTTAGTACACCCTCAGCAATGGCAACTTCCTTATCCTACCTGGATGCATGATCCACCACAACCCCATCGTCAACCCAGACCTTCTGTGTTACCTGCTAGCCCGCTCTGCTTTCCCTCATCTTTTCCTGGGTCCTAGGGCTTTCCTGGTGGCTCAGATGGTAAAGAATCCACCTGCAGTGCAGGAGACCTGGGTTCGATCCTGGGTTGGGAAGATCTCCTGGAGAAGGGATTGGCTACCCAATTCAGTATTCTGGCCTTGAGAATTCCATGGGCTGTATAGTCCATGGGGTTTCAAAGAGTCAGACACTGAGAAACTAAATGACTTTCACTCACTTCACTCAGCATACAGCTGCAGTTAAACATAGAGCTCTACTAACTGGTCACACCTCATATTCACCCAGTCCAACTTCAAGGGAGCTCTTGCTGCTCTAAGCAATCATTTTAGTCACTCAGTTCATTTAAATTCAGCCCAGTTTAACAAAAGCATACTATATGTAGAACATTTTGCTAGGCAATAAAGGATAAAAGAATAAGACCAACTCCACTCTCAAAGAACTTATAGTCTATAATGGAGCAAAATGCATGCGGCAAATGCCTTCCAGACAGGGGGGGAAAAACGGTATAGGATTTCAAAGTTTTTCTTCTCTCCTTCAGATCATTTCCTCAGTCTTTACCCTCAGCCAGTGACCACAACTTAAAATTCCCTGAGATTATGGCTACTTGGCATAAATCCCTAGAGAAACATTTTTCACCACCTTTATACATTTCCAGCTTCTAATACTAATTTGACCCTTCTCTCCATTCTCTCCATGTTTTACTTTGATCTAGCTCCTATTACTGAAAAGAGACCTTCCTCTCATACTTTTCTCCTTCTCAGCCAACATCTTCAACCTTTTCTTCTCTACTGTCCAATATACATGTAACTCCTCTTCCTTAAGAGAGACCGCCCAGTCTTTATTTTCACTTGATCCATGTCACTGCCAAATCTTTCTGTGTTACAATTCAACCCCACACATATGAAACATTTTTCCACCTATACTGTCAAAATTCTTTCAGCCATCACCAACTTCTTCATTATGAATCAGGTCAACACCTTTTCCCCTAGTCTCCTTCTCCTTGATGTTTCTATAGCCATGGATACAGAGTATCATTCAGTTCTCAAAACTCTCTCTGCAGTTAGCTTGCCCCCACACAGTGGGGCAGGATCTCTTTTTCATTCTCCAACCAGTATCTGCTGGTTTGTTGACTTATTTATGTGTTTCATAATTTATGTGTTAAATAAATCCTCCTAATTGTGAATTGCCTCCAAGGTTTAGTTCGAAACACCAAGTCTCCCCCTTTTATAGATTCCCACAGAGAACATATATATTCTCACAGCTTATCTCTGGGCAGATAACTCCCAAATTTCTAAGCCCAGGCCTGCTCTCTCAACAAGCATCAGCTCTTGTGTCCACAACAACCTACTGAATAGAGCAGAGGCTCTGGGATCAGACTACCTCAACCCAGCTTCCTGGTCTGTCACTTACCAGCAGTGTGTATAATTGGAAATGTTTAATCTCTCCTTTCCTCAGTTTCCTCATCTGTAAACTGAAGGGAAATATATTGCCTTCCTCAATAGGTGGTAGTAAGAATTTAATAAGATTATGCATATAACAGACAATACTTTGGATCACAGTACAGACTCAATATATATTAGTTCTAACAATACCATTGATAATATAGTAATAAAATTATAGGTTCTAAATTTCATGACTATAGATAAAAACTAAGCAATCAAATGAAAAAAACCACTCATGATAGATCAAATAACAATCCCTCTAAGATTGTTGTCTTCAAAAATTCTAATAATTTAAATTCAAAAACTTAGTTTTAACTTTGATCAACACTGTTCTCTCATATTTACATCTAGAAGCCACATTCTGTTTTCTTATTAAATGATTCTCCTCTCTGCTCCGTAGTGCTTGTGGTCACTCCTACCATCCCACTAAGGTCTTCTTCTCCCCATCCATCCTGAAGATCATTATACAGATAGAAGGATGGAATAGTGTTGGGATAGCAACAGACCCTGCTTTGTAACTAACTTGTTATACTAGATAAGTCTCAAATTCTCTAGACCTTAGCCTCCTCATGAATAATTCAAGGAGGGTGGATTCTATTTTCTTTAAACAATTTCAAAAATTCAATAATTCTTTAAATTATGAAGACTATTGTCACTCTTAAAAACACATGTACCATGTAAACAGGAAGAATAAAACAGAAATCCACATTATTAAGGAACTCAGATGTGAAACAAGAAAAAGTTTCTAGGAAAGCAAAGAAAAGGCAATGTGTCATCTCAGTGACAATGAGGGATTAAGCAGGACCACTGATAGGGACATTTGTAACCTATTCACAAGGAACTCGGTTCTAAAGTAAAGCAGTCTTGGAAACAATATTGTCTTGAAATGGGGCCATTAAAGATTAAAGATTTGCTACCATTAAAGATTAGCTATCAGGTGACTATTGGGATTCCTAATATTCCAAAATAACTGGTTCTTCATTCTCAACAGGCTGAAAGGTGGTGAAACAGTCCAAGAATGGGACATTAGTGTCCAGAGGCAGAACAATGTAGTTATGAAGGGACTGGCAGATGAGAGTTTAGAAATGTCACTGGAGAGGGAGAGAGGAAGGGACTGAGAGGCTGGCACTGAATGGATCCTTTGTGCTCTCCTTCAAGTGACCTGGGATGGTGGCAGAACTTGTGTTTATGGGAAACTGATCAAAGTGCCAAAAGGCGCCTTTACTTCATGTCAGTAGACTGTAACAAAGCAGGAGTAGAGGGCAGCCCTGTTCCTACGGCTATTACAACCCTCTATAAAATGAGGGTTTTAATGAGACAGTGACAGAGTTACCTGGAATCAGTTGTGAACACACAAAGTGACAGGGCACTGACCAGCTCCCTCCCTCAGAAGGATGAGCAGACCTCTTTTAAGAAAGTTAAAAACAAAGCAGAGTCTCCAAAGGCATGACTGATTCATTAGAGAGAAGAAAGCAGAAGGAATATTCAGAGGAAATGGAAACAACAATTTGTTCACCAGAAGTTGGGCGCTCCAGAAAGCAAAACAGAAGCTTTGAGAAAGAAGAATGGAAGGGGAGCTTGGGTCAAGGAGGAAGTGTAATTCAAGAGATTAAAGTTCTCAGAGAAGCTCCTTTTTGTTGTTGGTTAGTCTCTAATTCATGTCCAACTCTTTTGTGACCCCACTGACTATAGCCTGCCAGGCTCCTCTGTCTATGGAATTTTCCAGCAAAAACACTGGAGTGGGTTGCCATTTCCTTCTCCAGGGGATCTTCTTGACCCAGGGATTGAACCTGTGTCTCCTGCACAGGCAGGTGGGTTCTTTACCACAGAGCCACCAGGGAAACCCTAGGCAGTAGGGTAGCTTAGTCATTAAGAGGCCTTAAGGGTACTGGAAGCTTCTTATATAAAATTCACCAAGAGATGGAAGAGAGGGAATAGGCTGGGGAGAGTCAGGAGCTCCAACATGGGCATGGTTAAAAGAGCTGCTGTAGGTGTCTAAAACGTTTCTTTTTATTTGTTGTTGTCTCTTTCCAGTCTGACAGTTTCTTGGCACCAGATATTCCACCCTTTGTTTCTTTTGCATCAGACAGAGCACCCTTTGTTTCTTTTGCATCAGACAGAGCACTCATTTCTACACAAAAAAGACATCAAACCAAACTACCATTTGACAAAGACAGTGGTTTAGATTCAAGAAGACTGGGATGCTTACAAGTGGAAAACAAGTTACACTGAAATGATCATGAACTATGTTGCCCGTCCCTGTAGACGATACTGATTGAGCAGGTTTTCAACTGACCAGGGCAAGGGAATATCTTCACATAAGTAAAATAAATAAATAAAATAAAATAAAACAATTAAAATTTCATACTTAATGTAAATGTTTTAAATGGAGAATTTTCAGAAATAGATTAAAATGAATCACAATGAAAAAGGGAGTTTAACACATGAGTGCTCAAAGCACAGGAGTGGAAAAGGCAAAGACGGAAATGTCAAAAGTAATTACTTCCTTATTCAGGACATATAGAAATAAAAAGACTGCTACTGTAATAATATTAGATTTCAGAAGTTAAGATAAAATCCATGTCCAATAACAAGACTATATAAGAAGTTTTTAGTTTGTTTCAGGACAGATTATCATCTTCATGGAAGAATGCTTTGTATGAAAGAATCTGCCTAAATAAGTCAGATACCCACCACTATCCTGCAAAAAATTATTATTTTTTTTAATGAATAAGAACAGTTTAAGGTATAGTGGTTCATATCAAAATATTTAGTTTCTTCTGTAAATTTACAAACTTTTTGACAATCTTAAAATACGCTTCCAAGCTCCCTCAGCTTTTTGATAGAATTAATTTTCTTGCTGCTGCTTAAGGTTCTTCCAGACACCACCTACCGTTCCCTGCTGCAAGACCCTCATTATGAGCAGTTCACACTATATCAGTTTGCCTCTAGAAAGCAAGTAGGAAAGTTTCTCATTCAAGTGTTCTAAGATGAAGTCTCAAGTAATGTTGTGTAATGAGAGGGTGACATCTAATCACTTTTGCTATATTCTATTATTCAGAAGCGAGTCTCAGGTTTGCCCACCTGGAAGGAGAGGGCATTTAACAGGGCATGACTCACAGAGAGCCATTTCAGGGTGCGTCCCTCACAAAAGATAAACTGACCTAATCAATTTTGTTGTAAAAGTATTTTAATGAAGAATATTTTTAACTGTTTTTCATTTTTAGCTTTAAATACTTTTGTCTCAATGAATTCTCATAAAATTCTATAATAATTTAATACTATAAATATCTTTAAAGAACAAATACGTACCTAGTTTATGTAACTAGGTAATTTCTTAGAATATCTTTAACCCAAAGCCACTGTTCTGAATATAATTTTTGTTTAACCATCCTCTTTTATTCAACATTCATCACTGGTATACAATAATTCCTAAGTAAATAATATAATTTTCCTTTTCAATTATTATAATAATTACTCATTTTTCAATGTTTTTTATGAAGTGTTGAAAGCAAGCATTTTTGTTAATTCTCCTTAAGAGAAGAGCTTTGGTAATTTACCATTAAGCAGTAATTTGCCATTAAGCAGAATATAAATTTCTTAAAATAATTCTCAACTCATTTCAGTTCAGTCACGCAGTAGTATGTGACTCTTTGTGACCCCATGGACTACAGCACTCTAGGCTTCCCTGTCCATCACCAACTCCTGGAGCTCGCCCAGATTCATGTTCATTGAGTCAGTGATGCCATCCAACCAACTCATCCTCTGTTGTCCCCCTGTCCTCCCACCTCCAATCTTTCCCAGCATCAGGGTCTTTTCTAATGAGTCAGTTCTTCGCATCAGGTGGCCAAAGTATTGGAGTTTCAACTTCAGCATCAGTCCTTCCAATTAATATTCAGGGCTGATTTCCTTTAGGGTGGACTGGTTGGATCTCCTTGCTGTCCAATGCACTCTCGAGAGTCTTCTCCAACACCACAGTTCAAAAGCATCAATTCTTCAGTGCTCAGCTTTCTTTATAGCCCAACTCTCACATCCATACTTGACCACCGGAAAAACCATAGCTTTGATTAGAAGGACCTTTGTCAGCAAAGTAATGTCTCTGCTTTTTAATATGCTGTCTAGGTTGGTCATAGCTTTTCTTCCAAGGAGCAAGCGTCTTTTAATTTCATGGCTGCAGTCCCATCTGCAGTGATTTTGGAGCCCAAGAAAACAAAGTCTCTCACTGTTTCCATTGTTTCCCATGAAGTGGAAAAAAGTTTCCATCTTTTTGCCATGAAGTGATGGGACCAGAT
This sequence comes from Redunca redunca, assembly GCA_006410935.1. Lineage (NCBI taxonomy): Eukaryota > Metazoa > Chordata > Mammalia > Artiodactyla > Bovidae > Redunca > Redunca redunca. Next base: position 420,182 of record SJYQ01004662.1, read on the forward strand.
GCCATGATCTTAATTTTCTGAATGTTGAGCTTTAAGCCAACTTTTCACTCTCCTCTTTCACTTTCATCAAGAGGCTCTTTAGTTCTTAGCTTTCTGCCATAAGGGTGGTATCATCTGCATATCTGAGGTTATTGATATTTCTCCCAGTGATCTTGATTCCAACTTGTGCTTTAAGCAACCTGGCATTTTGCATGATGCTTCCCTCATAGCTCAGTCAGTAAAGAATCTGCCTGCAATGCAGGAGACCCAGGTTCGATTCCTGGGTCAGAAAGATCTCCTAGAGAAGGAAATGGCAACCCACTCCCATATTCTTGCCTGGAGAATCCTATGGACAGAGGAGCCTGGCAGGCTACAGTCTGTGGGGTCGCAAGAGTCAGACATGACTTAGCAACTAAACCAACCAAGCAACCAATATGCATATAAGTTAAATAAGCAGAATGACAATATACAGCCTTGACGTACTCCATTCCTGATTTGGAACCAGTCTGTTGTTCCATGTCTAGTTCTAACTGTCGCTTCCTGACCTGCATACAGATTTCTCAGGAGGCAGGTCGAGTGGTCTGGTATTCCCATCTCTTTAACAATTTTCTACAGTTTGTTGTGATCCACACAGTCAAAGACTTTGGTATAGTCAATAAAGCAGAAATAGACGTTTTTCTGGAACTCTCTTGCTTTTCCAATGATCCAGTGGCTGTTGGCAATTTGATCTCTTGTTCCTCTGCCTTTTCTAAATCCAGCTTGAACATCTGGAAGTTCACGGTTCACATACTTTTGAAGCCTGGCTTGGAGAATTTTGAGCATTACTTTGCTAGCGTGTGAGATGAGTGCAATTGTATGGTAGTTTGAACATTCTTTGACATTGCCTTTCTTTGGGATTGGAGCAAAAATTGACCTTTTCCAGTCCTGTGGCCGCTGCTGAGTTTTCCAAATTTGCTCGCATATTGAGTTCAGTACTTTCACAGCATCATCTTAGGATTTGAAACAACTCAACTGGAATTCCATCACCTCCACTAGTTTTGTTTGTAGTGATGCTTCCTAAGACCCACTGGACTTCACATTCCAGGATGCCTGGCTCTAGGTGAGTAATCACACCATTGTGGTTATCTGGGTCATGAAGATCTTTTTTGTATAGTTCTTCTGTGTATTCTTGCCACCTCTTCTCAAAATCTTGTGTTTCTGTTAGGTCCATACCATTTCTGTCCTTTATTGTGACCATCTACATGAAATGTTCCCTTGGTATCTCTGACTTTCTTGGGTATGGTCTTGATACCTGCCTCCTATACAATATCATGAACCTCTGTCCACAGTTCTTCAGGTACTCTGTCTATCAGATCTAATCCTTTGTATCTGTTTGTCACTTCCACGTATAATAATTAAGGGATTTGATTTAGGTCATACTTGAATGGTCTAGTGGTTTCCCTTCTTCCTTCAATCTAAGTCTGAATTTGGCAATAAGGAGTTCGTGCTCTGAGCCACAATCAACTCTTGGTCTTGTTGTTGCTGACTGTATAGAGCTTCCCCATCTTTGGCTGCAAAGAATATAATCAATTTGATTTTGGTACTGACCATCTGGTGATGTCCATGTGTAGAGTCTTCCCTTGTGCTGTTGGAAGGGGGTGTTTGCTATGATCAATGCCTTTTCTTGGCAAAACTCTATTAGCCTTTGACCTGCTTTGTTTTGTATTCCAAGGCCAAATTTGCCTGTTACTCCAAGTATATCTTGACTTCCTATTTTTGCATTCCAGCCCCCTATACTGAAAAGGACATCTTTGGGGGGCATTAATTCTAGAAGGTCTTTTAGGTCTTAGAACCTTTCCTCTTCAGCTTCTTCACCATTACTGTTTGGGGCATAGACTTGGATTACTGTGATATTGAATGGTTTGCCTTGGAAACGAACAGAGATCATTCTGTCATTTTTTAGATTGTACCCAAGTACTGCACTTTGGACTCTTTTGTTGACTATGATGGTACACCATTTCTTCTAAGGGATTCTCACCCACAGTAGTAGATATAATGGTCATCTTAGTTAAATTCAAGATTCCTAAAATTTCAATGTTCACTCTTGTCATCTCCTGTATGACCACTTCTAATTTACCTTGATTCATGGACCTAACATTCCAGGTTTCTATGCAATATTGTTCTTACAGCACAGGGCTTTACTTCCATCACCAGTCACATCCACAGCTGGATGTTGTTTTCGCTTGGCTCTGTCTCTTCATTCTTTCTGGAGTTATTCTGGAGAACTAATTCTGAATTAGTTCTTTTTTTTTTTTTGCTTTCACTATGAATATGAGAGATATATGGATAATATAAATTAATGTTTATTTAGGAAAGTGAAGTGAAAGTGTTAGTTGCTCAGTCGTATCTGATTCTTTGTGACCCCATGAACTGCAGCCTACCAGGCTTCACTCTCCATGGAGTTCTCCAGGCAAGAATACTGGAGTGGCTTGCCATTTACTTCTCCAAGTGATCTTTCCAACCTAGGGACCCAGGTCTCCAACATTGCAGACAGATTCTCTACTGTCTGAGCCACCAGAGAAGTTTATACATCTGTTTTATTATTTAAAAACCTAAGAAACAAATAAATCAACACGTAAAAGCCTAAGAACATACTAGAATCCAGAAATGCATTCATCTATGGAAGCGTGATATATGACAGAGGCAGTGTTTAAAGTTCATTGGGAATAATAAACTACTCAATAAATGGTATTGTAACAATGCATTAAAAAAAAATCTCTTTTATGCTTTCCTTATAGATGGAATAATTTGTAATTATAAAACAAAAAAGATCTTACCTCATTATTTTAAACATACATACACGTTTATTCTAATCTCCTTATAGCAAAGGAGATTAAAACCTAAATACACTAAGATAAACTTTAACAATTTTTAAAGATATTTAGCACAAGACATAGATTAAAATATTGATAAATGGATTCAATGAAAGATATAAGAAACAATTTGGGGGAAAAATATTTGGGAAGCATGTCAGGATTATCATCTAAAATTCATAAATAACTACTACCAATCAATAAGAAAAAGTCAAATAACTTAATAGAAAATGAGTAAGAATACAGATAGCAATTTATAGGAAAGAAAACCAGCATGACCATTAAATATGAGTAAGTATACCTCCTCAATCTAAGTGCCTGCTGCCTGCACTCTTTCTCAGCCATGTCTGACCCTTTGTGACCCCATAGACTGAAGCATGCCAGGCTCCTCTCTCCATGGGATTTTACAGGCAAGAACACTGGAGTGAGTTGCCATTTCCTCCTCCAGGGGATCTTACTGACCCAGGGACTGAGCTCACATGTCCCGGTGTCTCCTGCACTGCAGGGAGATTCTTTACCACTGAGCTACCTGGGAAGCCCTCTCTCCTTCACTAGTAATCAAAAGAGGGTAAAAAATAATAATATTAATAATCACAATGAGGTACCACTTTACATCCATCAGATTGGCAAAAATCAAGTCTGACAACATGTCACTCCCATCCCATAAATAGACAGAACTACCTTAGAAAGCTATGTGATAAAACCAAATAAAGTTGAAGTATTTGTGCTTTTTATTCATAGTAATTCCATTTCCATATGGGCACCCTAGAGAAGTTCTTGCATTTACACACCATAGGACATGTCAAGGAATATTCACTGTTTGAAACTTTATGCAGAAATTAAAAATAAAACAGCAACCATCCTAGTAATATTATGCAGTATAATGTTGAAAAGCTAGCTTCACACTCATCATCATGGATAAATCTCAAAAACATAATGGTGAGCAAAGAAAGCAAATTACCAAAAATAAATAAATTGTGCTATACTCACTAGTCATACAGGAACTAGATTCAATTAAAGATAAATATACAACCATGGGTAAATCTTAAAATATCACTAAAAGCAAGAAACAAAATAATATGTCCAGATTATTCATGTAAAGATCAAAAACATGAAAACCATATTATATGTTGTTAATAAAGCAATAATATAAAAACATGGTATGGCAAAACCAATACAATATTGTAAAGTAAAATAAATAAATAAATAAATAAACAGAAGGGAAAAAAAATGTGTGTGAATAATGAAGACTAATTCAGAATATGGGTATTATTTGGAGAACAGCAAGGGGAAATGTGGCCAGGGAATGGTACTCTGGGGTTTTCAAACATATCAGTAACTTGCAATTTCTGAAAAATTAATCCGAAGCAAACACAGAAAAGGGTTAAAAGAATCTTCCCTGGTGGCTCAGATGATAAAGCATCTGCCTGCAATACAGGAGACCCGGATTCGATCTGTGGGTCAGAAAAATGCTTTCATTTTTGTCTGCAAATGAGACCCCCAAAAAAATGTGATACAAAAGTGACTCCAGAGGTAACTGCAAACAGGAAAGGTTTAGGTGAGTCTGGTTTGAATGTCACAAAAAAACATCAGGGTAGCGAACAGTTCAAGAGATACATTACCAGTATGCTTGTGGTGAGTGAGTGAAAATCGCTCAGTCGTGTCTGACTCTCTGCGACCCCATGGACTATATTGTCCATGGAATTCTCCAGGCCAGAATACTGGAGTGGGTAGCCTTTCCCTTCTCCAGGGGATCTTCGCAATCTAGGGATTGAACCCAGGTCTCCCACATTACAAACGGATTCTTTACCAGCTGAGCCACAAGGGAAGCAGGGTTCTGGTAGGCAGTCTCTATGATAGCCCCCAACATCTCTGCCTCTTGGTATTTACCTCCTTGTATAGTTCCCCTCTGTTATAGACTGAATTGTTTCCTCCTCAATTCATATGCTAAAGCCCTGTGACTGTACTGGAGATGGGGCTTTTAAGGATGTAATTAAGGTTAAATGAGGCTGTAAGGGTAGAGCCTTAATTCAAGAGGACTAGCGTCCTTATACGAAGAGGAAGAGACACCAGATATCTATCTGTCTGTCTGTCTCTCTTTCTCCACATGCACATAGAGGAAAGACTATGTGAACACAGAGTGAAAGTGAGTAAGTCAGGAGAAAAACCTTAACCAGAAATTGAATTTTCCAGCACCTTGATCTTGAAATTCTAGTTTCCAAAATGTGAGGAAATTAATTTATGTTATCTAAGTCACCAAGTTTATGATATTGTATTATGAAATCCTGAGCTGGCTAATACACCTCCCTCGTTGTACTGTGTTTGGTCTGTGTGACGAAAAGAATATGGCAGAAGTGATGATATCTGACTTCTAAAGTTAGGTATAAAAGACACCGAAATTCTGTCTTAATTGTGTTCTCTCTTCTCTTTCTTTCTCTCTCATTTGCTCTCATCACTCACCCTAGAGGAAGTCAGCTGAAATACAATAAACAGCCCCAGCAAGAGGCCCAGGAGGCTAGAAAATGAGGTTTACTGCCAGCGCCACACAAGTAAACTTGGAGACAGAGCCTCCAGTCCCACTCTGACCTTGGAAGAATGAACCCCTGGCTGACAACTTGGCTACAGCCTCATGAAAGACCCGGAGATAGAACCAAACAGCTAAGCTGCCTCTTGATTCCTCATCTTCAGAAGCTATCTTAGATCATAATGTTTGTTGTTTTAAGCCACTGATATGACTTGAAGATATGAGTCTTATCTGGAGCTGGTATGTTGAAATCCTGATCCCCATTGATTGCATCAGGTGCTGGTAGGCGGGGTCCTTGGTAAGCCGTTAGGTCATGAAGGCAAAGCCCTCATGAACGGGATTACTGCTCTTATAACAGAGATGGACATGTGCTCTTATAACAGAGATGAACTCGATGGACATGAGTTTGAGCAAGCTCTGGGAGTTGGTGATAGACAGGGAAGTCTAGAGTGCTGCGGTCTATGGGATCACAAAGAGTCGGACACAACTAAGCGACTGAATTGAACTGAAAACAGACCCCACAGAGGCTACAGTGTGAAGTATGCAACCCAGAAGAGGGCCCTCACTCCATCCTACTGACTCCCTGATCTTGGATTTCCAGGATCCAGAACTGTGAGAAGTACATTTCTGTTGTTTATAAACTACCCAGCCTGTGGTATTTTGCTGCAGCAGTCCAAATGGACTAAGATAGTAAGTTTAAAGTAATTTTTCCCTCAGCAGTAACATACCATTTTATTCAAAACCAGCTTAAAAGCCTGCTGCTAAATTTATTTATTTTACATGGTGCTAGTCATTTTTATTCCATAATGTTTATAAATCACTGCCCTCCCTCTAAAGCTTCATGATCATCAACCTATCAGATGAGGCACAACAATAGGAGTTGAATTGGAGGTATTTGGTTTTACACAAGCACTGCTTTTAGGAGAGACTGACATATTAACATTTATCTTCTACCCATCAATATTCCAATATTCTACATTAAATCTATGCAGTAGGTGATCCTCAACTGAGATTTAGATTTCATTCATTATCCCAAAGCTTAAAAAGCATCTTACATTCTCCTTTTCTTCATTCTATATTAGCTATATTTAGGATTCCGGAATGTCGTTTTGTTTTTTCCATAATGTAGTTAAATTCCCTACTTACTGTTAAACAGACTTTAGTCATATTAAACATCGTTTCTCAGTAATAATGGGTTATCACTGAGATGCTTCATTTTTCCTCTTCCCCTACTCATCAGCTGCTCTTCTGTTTCCCCCAGCTGCTTATGTTGTTACTTACTTAATTTTCCTTTTCTCTTGTTGATCTTATCTCCCTCTGATGGTTTCCTGAGAGCAAAAGCCCATCTGATCATATGTGAGCCATATTTTTCTTGCCATATGTATGGGTTTTGTCTTCTTAAATGACTTCTGTATGCCTGAACCCTAATGAAGAGATAATTGCAGAACCTTTGGGGAGGGGACTACTATTCCAAGGATATGAGCGAAGCAGTTTGGATAGATGGATGCAGACATCCTTAGTCATATGCTTTGTGATGTCAGTATTCGGGAGAAACAGTTATCTGTAATGTTTTAAACAATGCCGCAGTCAAAGTTAGAGTACAATTGGGTTTCCAGATAAGTGAAACCAATTGTATGTTAGCCAATTGTATGTCTATTAAGGACGCTTGGAGGCTTTAGTGGTGGAAGTTTAAAAGCAAGCCCAAACAGTTCTGAAAATATTAACTGATTGAGAACATCTAAGTTATTAATTGTCTACTATGCAAGCAAAAATCAAAATGATATACTCATCTAAAAAACCCTTTCTGTTATTAAGCATCTTTTACTGTGGCAAATTGAATCTAGAAGTTGATGTTTTTTCAAGGAAAAACAAATTGAAGCACAGTGGAAAGAAGTGTTAGATTTTAACCCCATCTCTGTCACTTTTTAGCTGAAAGACCTATGAGCCTCAGTTTCCTTGGTTGTAAAATGGGAATACTAATACCTCCTTTAAAGAGTGGCAATAATGATTAAAGGAGACAATAAGTGTGTGGCATGGAACATGCTCAATAAATGGTGGGTCCTTTCAATTCCGCAGTTCAGTGGTGAAAAGAATAGCCAGTGTCAGAAAAAAGTGGTACATTTCCTTCAGATGACATGAGAAGAATGTATTTTTTTTTTCCATTAATTCTCAGATTTTAAGGTTGCTTTTAAGCATTTGGGCTAAATCACTGTGTTTACTATGTTTTTCATCATATAATGTTTAATGCAGTGATAGTTACAAAATCATGATGGGCATTGGAATTGGGCCTTTAACAAAGAACAGGAATTCGTTCAGTGGACAAGGACAGTGGGAGGGGCAGAATATGCAAAGGCCCCTCGGCTTGAAACATCAAGGCTTATGTTAATGGTGCCCAGACTCACCAGCAATTGAAACCATTGGGGAAAAATTGAAACTGGGGAACTATAAACAAAGCAATGCCTGTGTCCCACCTCTGTATATTCTGATTTAATTGTCTGAGGGGTCCTGGGTTTTGAGATGTTTAAAGGACTCCTAAGTGATTCTAATATGCATACAATTTAGGAAATACTGGGCATCACCAACTCGATAGACATGAGTTTGGGTGAACTCCAGGAGCTGGTGATGGACAGGGAGGCCTGGCGTGCTGCGATTCGTGGGGTCGCAAAGAGTCGGACATGACTGAGCGACTGAACTGAACTGAACCGAGCAAGTTAATTTTCTCTAAGTTGTTCTGTCCAGCTTAGTGTAGAAGAAATAGTGGGAGATGAACCAGAATAGTCATGTCATAGAATCTGAACATTATACCCTAGTCCAGAAATTGTTTGTATAGTCCTGTGACTTAAAAAACTTATATATACCCTAAAATGTGTGTATGCATTTATTCATTAACATATACATGTACTCATAATAACATGGCATGTGCAATATAAATATACATGAAAAGCACAAAAAATGATTAGCAAAAAATAGAAAAGTATTTTAAGTAGTTATCTTATTTGTTGATGGTTAAAAAACCTTTCTTTTCTTACTAAATTATTATTAAAATAATATTTTATATAAGCAGCAAATAACACGTGCTTCATTTTTTGTGGTTTTTAAAAGAAATGGTTGAAACAATCTAGATGAAAGGAACCTAAATTGTGGTACATCCACATAATGAAAATGTACACATCAAAAAACTGAAGGAGCACATTTTTTTAACTGATGCAGAAAAATCTCAAACATATCATTCAGTAAAATAATTGCAGCAAGGTACAAACAGTATTTGGAATATTACCACTTGTGCAAAGGGAATGAGGTATATATGTACATTTCTCTGTATTTGTGCATTTAAAAAAACAAACAAACCAACCTCTGAAAAGATCCACAGTAATTTATAGGAATAGTTTTTGGTGGGTATGGGCGTGGCCCAATAGGGAAGGTAGGGGACAGTGATAGAAAACTTGTTACTCCATACCTATTTGAAACTTTTATTTTTGAAACAGGTGAATGTATTATCTATCAAAAATAACAAATTTTTAAAAACTCAGGGGTGTGAATATATAAATAAAAGCATAAAAAATGCTTTCCAACAGCCTCCTGTTTGGGAGCCAAAGTACCTCCCTGTTACAAACTAGATGTGCAGTAAGTAATTAGTAAATATTGACTGTATGAGTGAGAGAATAAAACGGATCAATTCTACACCATGTTATTGAAGGCCTTCCATCACCTGGATCTACTCTGCTGCTCAGTTTATCTTACACTAGTCTAAAAGGCAACTCAGGCCTTTTCCTCATATATTTATTCCTACCCTTGCTAGTGAGGTTTTCCCCCACCACGGAGCCCCCTTTATTTGTCAATCCAAATCCCACCTTTTATTTAGATCACAATCTCATATCCATCTCTTGAGTGGCTTAAAACAACAGAAATTTACGGTTTCACAGTTAGAGAGGCCAGACGTCTGAAATCAAAGTGTCAGCTGGCTCATTCTCCTTCTGAAACCTGTAGGGAAGAATCTTTTCTTGTCACTTCCTGACATCTGACGGTTTGCCAGCAATACCTGGCATTCCTTGACCTGCAGCTCTGGTACCTGAGTCTCTGCTTCCATCTCTGTATATTTGTGTCTCTGCCTCGGCTCCTCCTAGAAGGACACCAGCCATACTGGGCTCTAAGAGCCCATGCAAATCAAGTATGACAAACTTGGGCTTTCCTGGTGGCTCAGATGATAAAGAATCTGCCTGTAGTGCAGGAGACGCACGCTCACTCCCTGGGTTGGGAAGATCCCCTGGAGACTGGAATGGCTACCCACTCCAGTATTCTTATCTGGAGAATTTCTTGGATAGAGGAGCCTGGCAGGCTGCAGTCCATGGGGTCGCAAAGAGTCGGACACAACTGAGTGACTTCCACTTTCATCTAAACCTGATTACATTTGCAATGATTATTTCCAAATAAAGTCACATTCACAGGTACTGGAAGTTAGAAATTGAACATATCATTTTGGGACACAATTCAAACCACAAAACTTACTCTAGCTTTTTCCCCTAATATTAAATTCTAAGGCATATAAATCTGCAGCCTGCAGTCTCTAGTAACAAGTTCATCTAATGTAGTTTTTATTCTTTTTCAAAGTATATATACATTTTATCTCCCAAATTAGACTATAAGTACCTCAAGGGCAGGAAATATGTTCTCTTCTAAACATATTTGTTTGACCCAGTGCTAGACTCATGAGAGGGACCCAAAAATGACTAGATGAAAAACTGGATCAATGATGTTATAAAAGGCAAACACTGACTTTTTTAGATTTTAACATTCATCCATCACAAGCTCTCAAGGATCCTTAGCTTACTCAGAATGTGAGAATCCAAAAGGTAGCATTAGCTCATCAGTGCCACACAGCAAAGGCTCCACTTTAAGGAAGGATCAAGAATAAACAATAGACTTGGTCCCAAGAATGGAGGTAATTGCATGACAGGGAGGCAATCTAGTCTTCAGTTTCATGTCCAGCGTCCAGATGCAAGGCAAGTCACTGCCTTAGTTTATAATTATGGACAAAGAAGTTATCATTAGAATTGTTTTTTTCCTCAAAATAAAATAAACACATATATCCATGTGTATGCATATATGTATAATACTTGAATTGATTTCTGATTAAAACAAAGGCTTGAGATTTTTCAGGAATTTAAACAAATAGATCTCAGTAGGATATGAAGAGTAGTGCAATATGGTAATTGGCGGCTGCCTCAATTTCATCATGGGAAATCAAAGGCTACAGTGGAACAAGGAGCAGCAAGGAAGACAGTAAGTGAAAGAAAAGTAAGAGTAGAAAGAAGGGCAGGGCAGAAGAAAAAGGAGACACACAAAAGGAGAAAATTCAAAGAGGAAAACAATTAGCCTAAATACCTAAACTGCTGCTGCTGCTGCTGCTATGTCGTTTCAGTCATGTCCGACTCTGTGCGACCCCATGGATTGTGGCCTGCCAGGATTCTCTGTCCACGAAATATTCCAGGCAAGTATATTGGAGTGGGTTGCCATTTCCTATTCTAGGTAATCTTCCCGATCCAGGAATCTAACCCAGGTGTCCTATATTGGCAGACGGATTCTTGACCGCTGTGCCTCTGATAAGCCCACTGATAGATAATGGGATAGGGCAAAGCATAACAAGTATTATAAAAATGAATGCTCTAGGAGTTTACCTTAAGAAGTAGTTTTTGAAAAGCAGAAAGGTAAATGGTGAGAATATTATAACCTGCTGCTGCTGCTGTGTCGCTTCAGTCGTGTCCGACTCTGTGCGACCCCATAGACGACAGCCCACCAGGCTCCCCCGTCCCTGGGATTCTCAAGGCAACAGTACTGGAGTGGGGTGCCATTGCCTTCTCCAATGCATGAAAATGAAAAGTGAAAGTGAAGTCACTCAGTCGCGTCCGACTCTTAGCGACCCCATGGACTGCAGCCTGCCAGGCTCCTCCGTCCATGGGATTTTCCAGGCAAGAGTACTGAATATCCATATTTAGGATGATTTTTAATCCTATGAGGTACTATAGCATTAAAAATTTATCATTTTAAGTTTATGTGAAGTCATATAAAAGCATTATGATCAAAGTAAGTAGAAAAATCAAAAGAAGTAGTAGGGACACGAATTTCGACTATATGAAAATATGTATCCTTATGGAACGTCATACATCCATTCAGTAGAAATGTACTAAGCAACTATTACCTACAGTTCTATGTCAAGAACAAAGGATATAGATCCTGGACTCATACTCAAAATCTTAGAAAATAAAGATATGTAAAAATAAATATTATAAAAGTACTATAACAAAATTCAAAAATAAAAATAATTATATGGTGGGATTGAAAAACATGCCATATTTTAAATTTTGTGCTATGTGCCTTTTTTTCCACTTATTCTTTTTCCCTGCATTATAAAAAGAAAAAAACAACATGTTCATTATAAAATACTAGGAAAACACAGAAAACATATAAGGAATCATTGAGGAAACTGCACAGCCCTAGAGTCCCCAGACAAACACTTTCACCACAAGTTCTTATTCAGTCTTTTTTAAATGATAATTTCTATATTATTTTTACATATTGGGATGATATATATATACATTTTATATTTCATTATTATCAATTAAAATTATAGCATAAGCAAATTCCCATGGTATTAAAAACACTTTGGAAAAAATGTCCAACATTTCATAATATTTCACAGATGAAATGTAATCTATTTAGCAATGCCCCTATGATCAGACACCTTGTTTCCATGCCTTTATTAGCATTAATAATGCTACATAATGAATATGTTTATCTCCATTCCCATTAACTTCTTTGTCATAAATTTCCAGTATAACACAATTTTTAAAGCTATAACTTAGTAATATAACTAAATTACATTTTACCATATGTAAAATCTTCATAATTCTGAGTATAAACTATGTTATCTATACTAAGTTCAACTAAAACATTTGAGAATTAACATGATCTTAAAGAGAAAAGTAACCTTTGAGACTATAGTAGAACACACACAGACCATTGTTTCCATGAGCACTCCTGTTATAACCTCTTCCCAAAGAAAGACATGTTAAGCTCCTATCCCATCTACTGAGAGAAAGCAATAGATTAAGTGCTAACTCAAATTTTCCAAAGCCATGATCATTCTAAAATGAATAACATTTTTCCATAAGAAAAACAAACCTATAGTTTAATTTATTTCAAGAAATAAATTTTACACATTTGAAATTCCTAGACATATATTACTATTATTATTATTATGAAATAAAATCTCTATATACACTGAAGACCACAAAGCACTTGAGCACAGATAACTAAAATTCCATGAGTTAAGCAACTCTTTTCCTTTAGAGGCAAACCTATAAAGTGGAATATAGCACATTTTTTGGCAGGAAAAAAAAAGAATTTAAATATTTAATGACACTTTTCCTAAGGTATTTATGACTGCTATCATTTTTTCCAGATAATATATTTTATATTTGCTCAAATCAGTTGTCTAAGATCAATGAAACAACTACTAAAAATGTTATCCTTTCAATTTTAAGGTCATAAAAATGAAAACTTACTTTAATGAAGTTCTCATCCCAACCTCCAGGATCGATGAAGTAAATATAGCAGGTAAACGTTCAAATCATAGTTGAAGATACTGAGGCCTAGTGTGTATCAATTATGCACTAAATCTGATACACAATGAAACAGGGCATGTTAGAAAGAACTTGGGCTATAAAATGAGAAAACAAAACTAAAATAAATAACTTTAGAAAAAAAGAACCAGGAAAAAATAAAAAAAAAATTTTTAATGACTTTAGGAAGAGACCTTTACAATTGAAAGTGTTGGTTGAATATGAACAGAAGAGATTCGTATAATGTGCAGTGTCAGGCGTTCTTTTCATAATTCCAGGACAAAGAAAAGAAGAGAACGTTTGAAACCTGCAATAAACATTTTTAATTCAAATATCATTTAAGCTCATTAATTGCTGAGAATTCATATCTGCATTTATCTTTAAAGTGAAGCATGAAAAGCTCTGTTATCCCTTTAGACATAAAAGAGATAAAAGAATGAAACTTGAAGAAAGGCCATAAATGTAGGAATTACAACATTACTGCCTTAATAACAATTCTTCACTAATAGAATACATGACACGGTACCTTTATATAATGAAGACTAAACATAGCAGAAACTACATAATGGCTGTACTGCTGTAGATCAATTTGAGTCTAACATAACAGAAATGATCACTGATCCCAAGACGTTATGGAATAGTAAACTTAAGATATTGTGCTGCTTTTCAAGTTTATGTGACTATGATTATTTAATTTTCTTTTGTGCGTGCTCAAGTATAGCTGTTATGTGACTACACATGAGAGAACCTGAAATTAATTTGTCTGTATGAGATCAGCGACTGTACAAATTCTTATGAAAACTAACATGCCATGACAATAGTAATTTTGATAAAATTACAGCAAGTACTGCAATTCTCTGCCATCTGGCTGTCTCGTCATAACTACTTTGATGTGCTTTTTATGACTTATTTATTTACTTCAACCACTTTATCGGTATAGTTTTAAAGCATGTAAATTAACATGATGGAAGATTTTAAATGTTAAAGGAAGACTATCTTCATAAATAAATGTTGAATTTTTCACCAAATTATGAGACTTTTTGATGGGGAAAATATTCCTTAAGAAAAAGCCATTTTGACGAACTTTCTTAATTCACTTGATATTCATCCTTATTATGTTTAATCTTTGAAGCACAGCAACTCTACGAGCTGCCCTTGAATTTTTTCTACAGCAACACAGTACTATATATTTCACTATTGTTTTGATCCTTACACTTTGATTTGGGTACCTTAAATTAGATTACATACTTCATATATTTTCTATCACTATGTAATTGCTTTTATATGCTTTTAACTAAACCAACATCATTTGTACCCTTTATGAAATGCAGAGGGCAAATCAAGTCTTTATCCACTATGAATCCCTTTCATTTTAAAGACTAAAAGAAATGACTTGAAAATTCAAAATATTCAAATTAGTCCATGAAAACTACCCCTCATTTGTTCAAGATTTAATTTTATTTAAGCCTAGAAGGGCTTCCCAGGTGGTGCTAGTGGTGAACAACCTGCCTGTCAATGCAGAAGAAGTAAGAGGCACAGGTTCAATACCTGGGTTGAGAAGATCTCCTGGAAGAGGGCATGGCAACCTACTCCAGTATTCTTGCCTGGAGAATCCCATGGACAGAGGGGCCTGGCAGACTATGTACAGTCCTTAGGACTGCAGAGTCAGACACAACTGAAGTGAATTAGAACACATGTAAGGCCTAGAAACTTCTTTTCCTTATAGTCAAATGATATATCTCATCATAGTCATGTTGTCTAAATAATCTGCCTCCAATTCTCCTAAAAATTCAAGTCTCTACCTTGTGTTAAGGACACAAGGCTGAATTATGGTACATATTTCTTCCCAAAGAACACTTTTTCTAATTTGGCAGATAGAAGACATATTAATGGTAATTCATTATTATCATGAAAGAAATTATTTGCTTCATAGTCCAGTTCCCAACATGTCAATGTCTATTTCATAGGCTCCACAGAAATAATACTTGTTGATGACTTGGAAAGAAAGCAGAGAATTGCAAGGAGTGTTTCTTCTGACCAATAAGAATGTAATTGGGGTTGAACAACAATAGTGAAAAAGCAGTGACATCTCAATGATGTGTACAATCAGGACACTTGATTGTCTACACTGATGAGCCCCAAACCCCAACACATACTAAAGGAAATTTCAAAACCTCTCTTGACTCAGTTGGCATAAAAAATTTCTTGTAGATGGTAGAAAATAGCTTAGCTGTAATTCACTTGGAACTAATTTCAGTCATTGCTAAAGCATACTGGGTTGAAAATTAGTGTCAAACGACAAAGTGGCATGACTTCTTAAAAGCATTTGAACTCAAATTGTATGTGCCCACAATGCACCTGAATTAAAGTTTCCAGGATTCGGGACTGAACTGTAGCTACATACTGCCAACAGGATTCTCATCTCAATCTTAAAGAAAATTGCACCCATGATTATGCCCGAGATATGGAATGGCATATCTGGGAGACACCATTGTTTGCTCCCTTACAATCCAAAGCAGGGAATTAGTATAAAAACCAATAAAAAATGATACACATTCTTTAAAATAGAACATTCATTATCTCAGATTTTGGACAATAGAATGATGTATGACAAAGCTCTCTTTTCCAACACATAAAAATTGTTAAAACAACTTTTAGTTCCTAAAAGTTTCTCAGGCAGAAACCAAAACAAGTTTTTAAAAATATAGATGCATAAAACTATTAGATTGTTTTAATAATATATTTTTGTATGATCCAAATACTTTTTCTATTGGTCCAATTTTACATTTGTCCTATAGGTCTAAAAAAGTTTCAAGGTCATTAGAAACAGAATAAGTGACTTCTTGGAATGTTCAGACCCATATTTTTCAGTATCATTTATAGTTCTCCTCACTACATACTCCCTATCAAACACGCTAAATAGAGTGGCTGATGCCCGGCCCACCATCTTTACTGTGATTTCATATCTGAGTATACTAATTTTTTAGTAGCCTTTAAAGCATTTCTGTTTTCATTATTTACTCACAGCAAGATACATTAGAGATAGTAAAATTCAGAAAGACCATAATAAAGACCTGGGTTTCTAAATGAAACAGAAAATTTGGAATACAGAAACTACAAGTCATACTGTGATAAGCCTATTTGATGTTTCCTTCTTAATGAAATAAACATATAAGGTTTTGCTTTCCCCACAAAGTTAAATTTCTTATTTTGAGCTTGGGTCTTCAATTGAATGGAATTTTTGCACAAGGTTCTGGAAGTGATTAGTGAAATCTCTGTATCACTAGGGAGTCCTCCCTGTCTGAATCTAAAACTGTAACAAACTAAAGAGCTTGGTTGGGGATTAATTTATATTAAAGAGTATATTTTGTTCATGGCACTGTGTAATAAGTCAACATGCTTTCAGCTTACCCCCTGTTTGGACTGATGGCTAAGTCAGGCCTGCCTCTAGTCATATATGTTATGAAGAATAAAACAGATGTTAAAGATTTTGTATCTGACGATGCTGAAAGTGAAAGGAAAGAATTGTTCCTCTAAACTTCCCTCAATGGGAAGGGATTTGAATTCTCTTCCTGTCCCATTTCCTATTCTCCAGCAGAAATAAAATTTATTACATCTCGCTATCTGCCAACTCAAAGGTCAATATAAATGATATCTTTCTGTTTAATCCAAGTGACCTTTTAAGGCAAGAATTCAAAAACATTCTCATTACACATTTTACAATCCTGAAATATAAGTCCTTCTCAAACTGTAAGCAAGATAGGGTAGGGGAGTGGAAAAAAGGTATAGTCTATTTCTTAATTACCATTACAAAAATTATAAGTTGAAAGTGGAAATGTTTGTGTTTAAAATAAGTGATTCTTCACTTATCAGAAAAGGTATACTTTAGAGTCAGAAGACAGTGGTGATGATGCAAATAATTGTCTGTATTTCACTTGTGGAGGAACCAAAAATAATTTTATGAGCTTTTTACTATACATTAAAAATATAGCTTTGTTTTAACAAATTCATTGCCTCAGATATGCTATTTTGCTTCTATTCTTGT
>SJYQ01004662.1:454722-499603 GCA_006410935.1 Redunca redunca
AAAGCCAAAGCAAAAACAATACCCAGTTGTGGCTGTAACTGGTGATAGAAGCAAGGTCTGATGCTGTAAAGAGCAATATTGCATAGGAACCTGGAATGTCAGGTCCATGAATCAAGGGAAATTGGAAGTGGTCAAACATGAGATGGCAAGAGTGAACTTTGACATTCTAGGAATCAGCGAACTAAAATGGACTGGAATGGCTGAATTTAACTCAGATGTCCATTATATCTACTACTGCGGGCAGGAATCACTCAGAAGAAATGGAGTAGCCATCATGGTCAACAAAAGAATCTGAAATGCAGTACTTGGATGCAATCTCAAAAACGACAGAATGATCTCTGTTTGTTTCCAATGCAAACCATTCATTATCACAGTAATCCACATCTATGCCCCAACCAGTAACACTGAAGAAGCTGAAGTTGAACAGTTCTATGAAGACCTACAAGTCCTTTTAGAACTTACACCCAAAAAAGATGTCCTTTTCATTATAGGGGATTGGAATGCAAAAGTAGGAAGTCAAGAAACACCTGGGGTAACAGGAAAATTTGGCCCTGCAATACAGAATGAAGCAGGGTAAAGGCTAATAGAGTTTTGCCAAGAGAACGCACTGGTCATAGCAAACACCCTCTTCCAACAACACAAGAGAAGACTCTACACATGGACATCACCAGATGGTCAACACCAAAATCAGATTTGTTATATTCTTTGCAGCCAAAGATGGAGAAGCTCTATACAGTCAACAAAAGCAAGACCAGGAGCTGACTGTGGCTCAGATCATGAATTCTTTAGTGCCAAATTCAGACTTAAATTGAAGAAAGTGGGGAAAACCACTAGACCATTCAGGAATGACCTAAATCAAATCCCTTATGATTTGGAAGTGAAATGCAAAAAACCAAAATGGCTGTCTGGGGAGGCCTTACAAATAGCTGTGAAAAGAAGAGAAGTGAAAAGCAAAGGAGAAAAGGAAACATATCTGAATGCAGAGTTCCAAAGAATAGCAAGAAAAGATAAGAAGGCCTTCCTCAGCGATCAATGCAAAGAAATAGAGGAAAACAACAGAATGGGAAAGACTAGACATCTCTTCAAGAAAATTAGAGATACCAAGGGAATATTTCATGGAAAGATGGGCTCAATAAAGGACAGAAATGGTATGGACCTAACAGAAGCAGAGGATATTAAGAAGAGGTGGCAAGAATACACAGAAGAAGTGTATAAAAAAGATCTTCATGATCCAGATAATCACGATGGTGTGATCACTCACCTAGAGCCAGACATCCTGGAATGTGAAGTCAAGTGGGCTTTAGAAAGCATTACTATGAACAAAGCTAGTGGAGGTGATGGAATTCCAGTTGAGCTATTTCAAATCCTGAAAGATGATGGTGTGAAAGTGCTGCACTCAATATGCCAGCAAATTTGGAAAACTCAGCAGTGGCCACAGGACTAGAAAAGGTCAGTTTTCATTCCAATCCCAAATAAAGGCAATGCCAAAGAATGCTCAAACTACCGCACAATTGTACTCATCTCACATGCTAGTAAAGTAATGCTCAAAATTCTCCAAGCCAAGCAATACATGAACCGTGAACTTCCAGATGTTCAAACTGGTTTTAGGAGAGGCAGAGGAACCACAGATCAAATTGCCAACATCTGCTGGATCATGGAAAAAGGAAGAGAGTTCCCCCAAAACATCTATTTCTGCTTTACTGACTATGCCAAAGCCTTTGACTGTGTGGATCACAATAACCTGTGGAAAATTCTGAAAGAGATGGGAATACCAGACCACCTGACCTGCCTCTTGAGAAACCTATATGCAGGTCAGGAAGCAACAGTCAGAACTGGACATGGAGCAACAGACTAGTTCCAATTAGGAAAAGGAGGAAGTCAAGGCTGTATATTGTCACCCTGCTTATTTAACTTATTTGCAGAGTACATCGTGTGAAATGCTGGGCTGGAAGAAGCACCAGCAGGAATCAAGATTGCCTGGAGAAATATCAATCACCTCATATATGCAGATGACACCACCCTTATGGCAGAAAATGAAGAGGAACTAAAAAGCCTCTTGATGAAAGTGAAAGAGGAGAGTGAAAAAGTTGGCTTAAGGCTCAATATTCAGAAAACACAGAGCATGGCATCTGGTCCCATCACTTCATGGGAAATAGATGGGGAAACAGTGGAAACAGTGTCAGACTTTATTTTTTGGGGCTCTAAAATCACTGCAGATGGTTATTGCAGCCATGAAATTAAAAGATGCTTACTCCTTGGAAGGAAAGTTATGACCAACCTAGGTAGCATATTCAAAAGCAGAGACATTACTTTGCCAACAAAGGTCCATCTAGTCAAGGCTATGGTTTTGCCTGTGGTCATGTATGGATGTGAAATTTGGATTGTGAAGACACTTGGTCACTGAAGAATTGATGCTTTTAAACTGTGGTATTGGAGAAGACTCTTGAGAGTCCATTGAACTGCAAGGAGATCCAACCAGTCCATTCTAAAGAAGGTCAGCCTGGGTGTTCTTTGGAAGGAATGATGCTAAAGCTGAAACTCCAGTACTTTGGCCACCTCATGCAAATAGTTGACTCATATAGAATGGAGTTTTGGACTCTGAGGGAGAGGGAGAGGGTGGGATGATTTGGGAGAATGGCACTGAAACATATATACTATCATGTAAGAAACGAATCGCCAGTCTATGTTCTATACAGGATACAGGATGCTTGGGGCTGGTGCAAGGGGATGATCCAGAGAGATGATATAGGGTGGGAGGTGGGAGGGGGGTTCAGGAATGGGAACTCATGTACACCCGTGGCGGATTCATGTCAATGTATGGCAAAACCAATACAGTATTGTAAAGTTTAAAAAAAAAAAAAAAGTCTCTGATGCTGGGAGGGATTGGGGGCAGGAGCAGAAGGGGATGAAAGTGGATAACATGGCTGGATGGCATCACCGCCTCGATGGACATGAGTCTGGGTGAATTCCGGGAGTTGCTGATGGACAGGGAGGTCTCGCATGCTGCAGTTCATGGGGTCGCAAAGAGTCGGACACGACTGAGTGACTGAACTGAACTGAACTATTTTCTTAATAGAGACATCTAGAGAAATGTGCAGAAGGCAATGGCACCCTACTCCAGTACTCTTGCCTGGAAAATCCCATGGACGGAGGAGCCTGGTGGGCTGTAGTCCATGGGGTCGCTAAGAGTTGGAAACGACTGAGCGACTTCACTTTCACTTTTCACTTTCATGCATTGGAGAAGGCAATGGCAACCCACTCCAGTGTTCTTGCCTGGAGAATCCCAGGGACGGGGAACCTGGTCAGCTGCGGTCTATGGGGTCGCACAGATTCGGACACGACTGAAGCGACTTAGCAGCAGCAGCAGCAGAAAAAAATGTATCTTGGAGGCAAAGTTTTTCCTTACATACGCACCTCAAAACTATCAAAAATTTAGCACATCATAATGGCTGAGCACTATCCAGACTTTTAAATAATTATTTTTTATTTGATTTAATAATTTTTGGCTCTGGTGGGTCTTTGCTGCTGCACACAGGCTTTCTCTAGCTGCGTCCTGCTGCACACAGGCTTTCTCTAGCTGCGTCGTCTATCAGGGGCTACTCTTCATTGCAATGCACGGGCTTCTCATTGTGGTGGTTTGTCTTGCTGCAGAGCACAGGTCTAGGGCACAGGGGATTCGGTAGTTACAGCTCAGGGACTCTAGAGCTTGGGCTTGTAGTTGCAGCACCTGGCCTCAGTTATCTGCAGCCTGTGGGATCGTCTGGGACCAAGGATCCAACTGGACCACCAGGAAAGCCCTGTCCAGACTTTAACAAGTATCATCCCTTGTAAAAAAATGAACAAGTCTGGTTAAAATATTTGCCACTCTCTGATCTCCAGACCACAAAATTTCATCTGAAAGATCTTTCTGAGAACAAACAAGATTTCTTTCTCCTCAGTTTGTTTCTTGGCTTTCTGCCAGCTCTGCAAAATTGTTTGAAGAAGAGGACTTTCCCAAATGGAAAATTGTTCTTTGGTCAAAGCCACATGCTGCCCACTGAAATGCCCATCAAGTTTCTCCAAGTCCATTTGTAAGAAATCAAACTAGCAGCCTCATGGAAATCTGGATAGACCCTGGAACCAATCATGACACCATAAGTGTTTGGCAGTTACAGAGTATTTGGTAACTAAACATTGGACCTATTAGTTGGCTGATCAGTCTCTCATGGATTTTCTTGCAAGTCACTCTGGGTTGATGAGACTTTTGGCATTTGGCACTCTCTTAAATTTTCAACTGTTCTCACTTGGTTTTACCCTGGTCCGGGCTCTGCACATACAACCAAACTAACGCTCCAGCTTTCACACCTAAGTTTCAGTTGGCCTTTTACTCATCTCAGCTTGTCATTATCTCTCAACAGCACATCAGCACAGTGGCTCTTAGCAAAATTCATCCAGTGCAACTTCCTCCATATGTTTCAAATCCTTGGCACATCATACACACTAATGGATTCTCTCCCATTAGTATGTTGGCCCAGTTCAGCACCAGGGAAGGTGTTAACAATTGAACCAGTACCCTGTACTGTGGGATGCCTGGCTCCTTTTACCACAGTGCCAGTTTAGCAGTGAGGATTGATCTCCCCAACTCCCCAACTCAGATTGTTCCTGATACCAACTGTCACTGGTAGGATTTGATGGAAGCAGATGCTGGCATGGGATTTGGGGTATAGAAGGTATTTACTAGATATCAGTAAAGTCAAAGGTGAGCGTTACTCCCCAGCCTTGTCTCCTGTCTGGTTCAAGGTGCTTCCACTTGGATTCTCACCTTGCTTAGCCTCCTGAGGGTTTGTCCCAGGAAGGGTACTGCCTGAGGGAGCTGGCTCTTTGCAACTTAGGTGAACCCTGCAGAACTGCGAGAAGAAGCGTATCTATTTTTTTTTTTTTTTGGACAAATAAAAATTGTGTATGTTTAAAATGCACAACATGATGTTTTGAGCCACATATATACATTGTGAAGGGCTTCCCAGGTGGCACCAGAGGTAAGGAATCCACCTGCTAAACAGGAGACACAAGAGATGCAGGTTTGATCCCTGGGTCAGGAAGAGCCCCTGGAGGAAGACATGGCAACCTGCTCCAGTATTCTTGGCTGGGAAATTCCATGGACAGAGGAGCTCCTTGGGGTCATAAAGAGTTGGACACAACTGAGAGGCTAAGCACACACATACATATATTGTAAAATAGTCATTACAATCAAATTCATTAACAAGCCCATCACCTCACACAGTTGCTGTTGGGAAAGGCCGTCTGGTGCCTGCGGCTTTCTGCTCTTATTTCTTTGTATAGAAATGGGCCTTGGGCTTGGAACACTCCCTCACCAAGAGATAAAGAGCCCATGCAGCCTGCGCCAGTCTTGCCACCTTGTGGGGGGGCATCTCTCCCTGTTTTGGGCTCAAAGAGTCCCCTGTGTCCTTGCTTGAGTGGTGTGCACCACTCAGCACCTGGTCACCCCCGCTATGTGTGTCCCCTGTGGGGAGGACGTGGGGTTTGTCTAATGCACCAGGAGAACGGTGAGTAGGCAAACTGCCCTGCATCGGGCTCAGGATGAGACCTGCTATCACAGGGGACCAGTACCCACTGTTGGAGCTGATCTTACTCTGTCTCTTCTCTGTGTGAGCAAAACTGTTCCATCAGTGCTTGACTGCATGGTATTCTTGGTGACTCCAATACTGAGCTACAGTGGCAGAAGTCTTTAGGCTTCTCCCCTGGGGTTAAACCAGTGCAGGGTAATCTGGTTGACATGTTCTATTTTCTTTCTTTCCCTTTTATCTCTTCTTTTCATTTTTTTCTTCCTCTCTCCATCCAATTCCCCCTTTTCTTCCTTCCTTCTATTTTTTAGAACTAAGATCTACTTTTTTTTTTTTTTAGCAAATTTCAAATATACAATTAAGTCTTGCTGATGACAATCACATTTCTGCACATTAGAGCTCCAGAACATATTCATCTATTAACTGGAACTCTGTATGCTTTCACCAAGATCTCATTTCTCCCTCCCCGCCAGCTCCTGGTAACCACTCTTCTATTCTTTGCATCTATGAGTTTATTTCAGGTTTAATATATAAGTGAGTCAGATTGTGCAGCCTTTGTCTTTATGTGTCTGGCTTATTTTATTTAGCATGTCTTCCAGGGTCATACATGTTGTCACAAATGGCAGGATTTCCTTAAGGATATTGTTGTTCAGTTGCTAAGTTGTGTCTGACTCTTTGCAATTTCATGGACTGCAGCACACCAGGCATCCCTGTCCTTCACCATCTCCTGGAGTTTGCTCAAACTCATGTTCATTGAGTCGATGATGCTATCTAACTATCTTATCCTCTTCCTCTCCCTTCTCCCTCTGCCTTCACTCTTTGCCAACATCAGGGTCTTTTCCAGTGAGTCAGCTCTTCACATCAGGTGGCCAAGTTATTGGATCTTCAGCTTCAGCATCAGTCCTTCCATTGAATATTCAGGTTTGACTTCCTTTCAGATTGACTGGTTTAATCTCCTTGTAGTCCAAGGGATCCTCAAGGGTCTTCTCCAGCACCACAATTTGAAAGCATTAATTTTTGGGTGCTCAGGGCTGAATATTATTTCATTGTTCATTTTCTTTTTCCAGTCATTTTCACATATTTAGGTTGTTTCCATGTCTTGGCTATTATGAATAAGGTTGCAATGCATGTGGGGGTGCAGATATCTCTTTGAGACACTGATTTCATTTGCTTTAGGTATATATCCAGAAATGCTAGTTCTACCTTTAATTTTTAAGGAACGCTGAAGACTCTTGAGAGTCCCTTGGACTGCAAGGAGATCCAACCAGTCCGTTCTAAAGGAGATCAGCCCTGGGTGTTCTTTGGAAGGAGTGATGCTAAAGCTGAAACTCCAGTACTTTGGCCACCTCATGCAAAGAGTTGACTCATTGGAAAAGACAGATGCTGGGAGGGATTGGGGGCAGGAGAAAAAGGGGACGACAGAGGGTGAGATGGCTGGATGGCATCACTGACTCAATGGACGTGAGTTTGAGTGAACTCCAGGAGATGGTGATGACAGGGAGGCCTGGCGTGCTGTGATTCATGGGATTGCAAAGAGTTGGACACGACTGAGCGACTGAACTGAACTGATACTGTTTCCTCAGTGCTCTACCAATTCATATCCCTACCAATGGTGTATAAGGGATTTCTTTTTTCCACCTCCTTGCCAATTGTTACCTTCTGGTTTTTGAAGATTGTCTGTTGACCACATTCTCCACAGTCAGCCAGAAAGTCCTTCCTTAAGGGGAGTTATGAGAGGCATTTCCTGTTTATTACATTACAGTGTGCTCCTTTTCTATACCTGCAAAACTGTGATCAAATCAACAGGATAAGGTGGTCTATTCTCTCTGAATCTACTCTGTGGTTTCAGAATCTATGATGGCAATCTAATAGTGAAAGTAGGAGTAGATTGGAATAAAGGACAGTTGTGGCCACACCACCCACATCTTACTGGATTCTCTTAGCAGGCACATTTTTACCTGTGGACTATATATATATATATATATATATATATATATATATTAATAAACTGTTAGTTCTCTAGCTTGTGGATCATGTTTGGCTAGCCGATCTTCTTGCTTATAACTCACCTTCAGGTTTATTTAGTCTTTCAAGTATAATGAGTTTATGACCACTTTTTCCTATTCCCTTTGTCTCAAATCAGTCTTCTACGTGGACTCACCACTTGCCTGGTCGTGCTGACTTTTTCCAGCTCTGGCTGCACTGATGGTTCTATTCAGGTCCACAGATCTGGCTTAGACACACCACGACTCAGTTTCTCCCCTGTGATGTGACATTTCCTTACCCTTGATCCCCATTATATTCTCAAAATAAATTTGGAAAAGAGAAGGATAAGATGAGCCCTTTTGCACACAAGCTTTTCTATGTATCCTCTCCTGACTGTAGTTCTTTATCTGGCATTCAGGAAATTATATTTTGTAATAGTCCTTTTAAAAGATTATTCTTAGCCCATGGAAAAGGACTTCCATTTATGGAAATTTAGGCATTATACAGGTTGGTGTGAGCAAGTCTTCCTGACTTTTCCATATTATTTTAGTATAACTTCCTATGTAGGCTTCCAAAGTGGACTCTGATCATATTATCTAAGTGAAAAATGGATATACAATCAGGTGAGAAACTAGAATTCTGATAAATTAGCTTAGGGCATTTCTCAGATCCTTTTGTGTTGTCCCACAAGAGGAGAACTTCTTTATTTTGTTCAGGCTCAGACTTTAGTTTTGGACAATCTGAGGCTAGCAAAAATAGCCATCACACTACAAAGAATACTCCTTTTTTTTCTTAAACCATGTGAGAGTAAGTTGCTGGCTTGATGACCTGTCACTCCTAAAAATTTTAGAGTATTTTCCTCCAAAGCAGGAAGTTCTGCATAGCCAACATACATACATGAACAGGGTGAAGAATACCTTGCTGTGTCTTCTACTTCAGACCACATTAAGTTTTGCCAATTGTCCCCACAAGTTCCTTTATAACAAAAGGACATATAACAATAGTTCAGGATCTATGGTAAGGTTTCTTTGGTCTCTTCAATCTGAAAGCATTCATCAGCCTCTTAATTTTCATAGTCTGACACTTTTGTAGATTACAGGGGAATTCCTTTATAGAATTTATCTCAATTTGGGTTTTCCTGATGTTTCCTCAGATTAGATTTAGGTTATGGATCTTTGGCAAGAATATTACCGAAGTGATACTGCATTCTTTTCCTATTAAGTAGTATGCAATTTTGATTTGTCCCATTACTGATTGGAAGTATAGAAATTTAGGAGTTTGGGATTAACATAAGTACACTGCTGTATATAAATTAGATAACCAATAAGGACCTACTGTATAGCACAGGAAATTCTATTCAATATTTTGTAATAATCTTGGAAGAAAAACTGATAAAACTAGACAGTATTAAAAAGCAGAGACATCACTTTGCCAACAATGGTCTGTATAGTCAAAGCTATGGTTTTCAAGTAGTCATGTATGGATGTGAGATTTAGACCATAAAGAAGGCTGAATGATAAAGAATTGATGCTTTCAAACTGTGGTTGTGGAGAAGACTCTTGGGAGTCTCCTGGACAGCAAGGAGAAGAAAACAAGTCAATCATAGAAGAAATCAACTCTGAATATTCATTGGAAGAACGGATGCTGAAGCTGAAGCTCCAATACTTTGGCTACCTGGTGCGAATAACTGACTCATTGGAAAGGACCCTGATGCTGGAAAGACTGAAGGCAGGAGGAGAAGGGGACGACAGAGGATGAGATGGTTGGTGTCACTAACTCAATGGACATGGGTTTGAAAAAACTCTGGGAGATAATGAAGGATGGGGAAGCCTGGCATGCTGCAGTCCATGGGTTCCCAAAGAATTGGACACAACTGAGTGAACAGCAACAAGGGAAAAGAATCTGAGAAAAAAAAACAACACATATATGTATATATATGCACATAACTAAATCACTTTGTTATACATCTGAAACTAACATTGTAAATCAATTATACTTCAAAAAAAATGTCTTCTAACAAGTAGACCAAATATACAGCTGTCCAGAGATTAGGCCCTTTGTCAGATGACCAGGTCTGTGCTCTTGAGCCAGGGTCCTCATTCAGATACAGGGAAGAGAGGTCTGCTTCCAATTTCTGACTTAAGAAAACAAACAAGTGTAATCATTCATTTTATCAAGAGGTCGTCTGCCAACCTTTGTAAAAGTACTGTCTTTCTTTTATAATGAATAAGTAAATGGTGGAAGTTACAGTAAGACTATGTGAATATCCTGTTCCCTACCAAAATTTCAATTTATTTCTATCAATATAGATTCATAGTTTCCTATTATAAGCATGGGTTGTAATCTATCATCATAATTTGTTCTGATGTTTCAGTTCCCAGATGTGTCTACTGATAGCCTCTTCAAGCAGGCCTCTGTGTCCTTCTGGCACATGTCTATCTTTCTTTGAATAATACTTCCTTACTTTTTAACATCACAGTGTGCTCAAGGCACATCTTATAATTAGCCTGCACAAGCTCTGAAATGAACTATTTCTCCAAGGAGCTCTGGTCACTTTAAACGAAGAATGGGTGGATGGTGTTTGTAAACTGAAATCTGGAAGGTAGGTGTGCTCGTTGCTATTGGGCTGTCACTGCATAGAGCTAAGAGATGTATACATGTGTATACATTCACATCTATATTTATTTCTATATATTTCAACTTATTGAAATGTGTGTACTCACAGAAATATCTTCAGTTTTAATCTAACACCACAGAGTTTGTTTCGCTCTCCACATGTGTGTACTCCTCTTTCTAATGGTGAGAAAACTGTCTTCTATTACACTGAATACATTTACCTATTTGGTCAAAATCTCTCCCCCTCCTTTAGCCTATCTCCAAGCTTCTCTGCTGCTGCCACCGCCTTCCCTCCCACAGGACACCTGTCACCACTCTGCTTTAGCTCAGAAACCCTGAGCTTGGCTGTCTCTGCTGTCCTCTAACTCGGCACACTCCCCACCCCACCATGCGTGCCTCATCATCTCCTCAGGTCACCCCACAAATATGGTACCTCTCACGTGGCTTGGGCTCTGACATTCTTCCTGGCCTGTCCTCTGTGTGGACATTCTTTTACCCTAATTGTTGTTCAAGTTGCTAAGTCGTGTCTGACTCTTTGCAGCTCCATGGACTGCAGCATACTGGGCTTCCCTGTCCATCACCATCTTCTAGAGCTTGCTCAAACTGATGTCCATTGAGTCAGTGATGCCATTCAGTCATCTCATCCTCTGTCGTCCCCTTCTCTTCCTGCCTTCAATCTTTCTCAGGATCAGGGTCTTTTCCAGTGAATCAGCTCTTCACATCAGTTGGCCATCAGTCCTTCCAATGAATATTCAAGGTTGATTTCCTTTAGGATTGACTGGTTTAATTCCTTGCTGTACCCTAATTAAGTTCCCCTGTAACCACATAGGATTCTCCCACCGAT
Organism: Redunca redunca; assembly: GCA_006410935.1. NCBI lineage: Eukaryota > Metazoa > Chordata > Mammalia > Artiodactyla > Bovidae > Redunca > Redunca redunca. The sequence goes on from SJYQ01004662.1 coordinate 465,730, forward strand.
CTCACCTTTGTTGGCTTCTGACCATGACTTATCACCATGACTTCCTATCCATGCCTTCCCCATGCCTATGCAAATGCCCATCTCATTTGGTGGCATCACGGCTTTTTATTTTTATTTTTTTATTTTATTATTTTTTTGTGCTCTTTATTATTATTATTTTTTTTACTTTACAATACTGTATTGGTTTTGCCGTACATTGACATGAATCTGCCACAGGTGTACATGAATTCCCAATCCTGAACCCCCCTCCCACCACCCTCCCCATATCATCTCTCTGGGTCATCCCAGTGCACCAGCCCCAAGCATCCTGTATCCTGTATTGAACCTAGACTGGCGATTCGTTTCTTACATGATAGTGTACATGTTTCAGTGCCATTCTCCCAAATCATCCCACCCTCTGCCTCTCCCACAGAGTCCAAAAGTGGCTTTTGTATTAGAAAGAAAAAGGAAGGAAAAGAAAGAAAATGGAAGAAGAGGAGTAGCTCAGTATTTAATTTTGTTTCCCTATAATTCAGAGTTGTGGGTAATTGGTATCTAATCTGAATCCTTCAACTTAAGCTTTTACAAATTTTTTCTCACCATAATTTAACTGGAACATATCATACATGTGTTAAAATCTAAATAAGCTCAATTTACATTCATTAACTCAAATTATGAGAAAATAAGAAAAGTGAAATAGAGCTTACTAATAGTAAATTATAAGAACGTATTTTGGCAAAGGTCTTGATTTTCATTTAATTCCTTTTCCAAATCACTGTTTATGTACCTATAAACATATATGTATTTTGGAATGAGTAATGAAAACACATAAACTCTAGAAAAAGAATCACATGATTGATCATTGAGGAGTACTGTGAATTTTATTTCCCAAGTTAAAACTACCTGGAGCATGATCTTACAAATATTTACTAAAACATCTAAAGCTAAAGCAATAAGGCAATTTTTATTTAGGATTTTTACGACACATATTTTGCAATGTTAGGTTCTCTGCACACTAGAAATCTCTTTCACTGAACTATTAATACTTCATAGCTGCTCAACAATGGCTCTTAAGCTAGCTAAATCTAAAAGTCTTTGTAAAATAGTGCTTGCAGGATTTGGTTAATTCTTAAAGGAAGTTCTTAATAGCAAACTGGCAGTCATTAAAATGTCAAGTTTAAGGTTAAATATCACGTGACGATAGGTGGGGAGCAGTGAGTTTCCTTTCATCTCTTACAAAAATCAATGCTGAGCTAAGGGAAGGTCTGGAAATGAAAGGGTCTGATGTGTGTGAAGCCACGTCACAAAAAAGATGGGCTGCAAATTTACTTTCTGAGAACTCACTTCTTATTCCATTCCCCTCATTTGCAAATTAAACACCCCTGAGCACAGCTGTGAGGCTGTAAAACTGGACTTTTCTGTCGGGAAGGCTGGCTCACCAGGGTTCTGTCAGGCAGGAGTCACAGACAGCCTCAGGACGCAGCCTTCTCTTGCTCCTCCTGTTGTTAATATTTTTATGTCCCCCAGGGGATGCTCTCCTCTTCCAGTCTAGACGCGATCTTCTTGCCATTACCACCCACCTGCCCCCAAGAATCTATTTGGAAACCCTAGCTACTTATAATTTCATAATTATTTTCTCTCACCTCTAATCAATTAACAGCTCACACATTGCTTACAGTAGTGATGGGCAACAGGAGGGTTAGAACCGGGAAACGCGTGGTCTCCGCCCTGTAATTCACCATTTAATGGGCGAAGAGAGCCAAGGCGCATGCCTCAGGGGGGACAGCAGCAGAAAAGGTAACAGAGTTTGAGTTTAGTTTTAGTGAATATTTCTATGGCCAGGCGCAATAACTGCAAGTTCTGAGGCAGGAATTACTAATGAAAACTTACTTCTTACGTTCTTTTTTTTTTTTTTTTTAATTATAGAAGAAGCTAGCAAGCTGTTTAACAAGATGTTTTTTTCCTCCTTCATTGACAAAATGAATTTTTTATAGTGAAAAACATTTGTGGGAAGCTTTAGGTCCTTTATAATGCTGAAAGATGACAAGGTAGTAATGAGACTGATTTGAGTTACTATTGAGTAGGCCCAAGTGTCCTTTTGATAGTCTGGTTTAGATGATAATAAACATACACAGAGTTCTTTTTTTTCCCTCCTTTTATTTTTTAATTTATTTTAATTGGAGGCTAATTACTTTACAATACTGTGGGGGATTTTGCCATACATTCACATGAATCAGCCACAGGTGTACATGTGTTCCCCATCCTGAACCCTCTCCCACTCCCTCCCCATCCCATCCCTCAGGGTCATCCCAGTGCACCAGCCCCGAGCACCCTATCTCATGCATCGAACCTGGACTGGCGATCTATTTTGTGTATGATAATACGCATGTTTCAATGCTATTCTCTCGAATCATCCCACCCTCACCTTCTCCCACAGAGTCCAAAAGTCTGTTTTTTACATCTGTGTCTCTTTTGCTGTCTCACATATACGGTCATTATTACCATCTTTCTAAATGCCATATATGTGCATTAATATACTGTATTGGTGTTTTTCTTTCTGACTTACTTTGCTCTGTATAATACGTTCCAGGTTCATCTACCTCATTAGAACTGATTCAAATACATTCTTTTAAATAGCTGAGTAATATTCCATTGTGTCAGAGTTCTTAATTCATTGCATTCTTATTTCATAAGATTTGCATTTATTTTCTTCATTTCAGCAAACCACTAAAAATCACTAAATTTGTCCTTAATATTTTCATTAATAATTAATAATAGTTTTTTTGTTACAATAATGACTTACAACACTAAAATAGATAAATACTATTGTATTAGAGTGTGCTAAATTTGGAAATATTTTTACTAAAGCAAAGATCAATTTTTTTCAGAAAGTCATNTTTTTACAAATTATAGTTAAAACAGAAAAATTACACCAACATTTAAATAAAGCCAAAATAATTAAGTGTTTTAAAAATTTAAATTGTATCAGATATTTTAAAGTTTGGTATAATATGACTATCTTAGTTGTTCACATAAAGAAATTTGATCATACTTCATGCTTTCTAAGAGAAGGCAATGGCAACCCACTCCAGTACTCTTGCCTGGAAAATCCCATGGACAGAGGAGCCTGGTAGGTTGCAGTCCATGGGGTTGCTAAGAGTCAGGTATGACTGAGCGACTTCACTTTCACTTTTCACTTTCATGCATTGGAGAAGGAAATGGCAACCCACTCCAGTATTCTTGCCTGGAGAATCCCAGGGATGGGGGAGCCTGGTAGGCTGCCGTATGTGGGATTGCAAAGAGTTGAACACGACTGAAGTGACTTAGCAGCAGCATGCATGCATTCTATATCTGTGAAAATAGAATTGCTATAAACAAGTGAATTTTAGAAGTTACGACTGTAAATGAATTTAAGAAAATATAAGCTCTTAGGCTTTGCTAAAAGCTTCTAGTTCCTCTTGCTAATTGTTGCATGTACCATGCTAAACTGCAGATACTTTCACAGCTACAAATTAGGTTGGTAACTGAAGCAGGAAAAGGGACACTTGGCAGTTCTGGCAGGTCTTGATATTGGTTATGCCGGACTCCATTGAGAGTGTGCAAACTGAGAGTACAGGCTTGACTAGTTAATTTATCTTGTCTTTTACCAAAGCACATCTGGCCCTGGTGTTCTAAAGCAGGATTCATGTTACACACTGACAGCACCCAAATCAAACCCAAATCATTTGTGGTACTCATCAATTTTTTTTTTGAGGCGGGGGGCTCCAAAATCCCTGCAGATGGTGACTACAGCCATGAAATTAAAAGACACTTGCTCCTTGGAAGGAAAGCTATGACCAACTTAGACAGCATATTCAAAAGCAGAGATATTACTTTGCCAACAAAGGTCCGTCTAGTCAAAGCTATGCTTTTTCCAATAGCCATGTATGGATGTGAGAGTTGGACTATAAAGAAAGCTGAGCTCCAAAGTTTTGATGGTTTTGAACTGTGGTGTTGGAGAAGACTCCTGAGAGTCCCTTGGACTGCAAGGAGATCCAACCAGTCCATTCTAAAGGAAATCAGTCCTGAATAGTCATTAGAAGGACTGATGCTGAAGCTGAAACTCCAATACTTTGGCCACCTAATGCAAAGAACTGACTCATTGGAGAAGACCCTGATGCTGGGAAAGATTGAAGGCGGGAAGAGAAGGGGAAGACAGAGGATGAGATGGTTGGATGGCATTACTGACTCGATGGACATGAGTTTGAGTAGTCTCCGAGAGTTGGTGATGGACAGGGAAGCCTGGCATCCTGCAGTCCATGGGTTCGCAAAAAGTCAGACATGACTGATCGACTGAACTGAATTGAACTCATCAATGGTCAAAAGCTTGATGGGAAAAAGTAAGTAAAGAATGTTTCTAGGGCCTGAGCAGTGTTAGTCTTAAAAATCGATGTTTAGAAGTTTTCCTCTGCCAGTACTGTCCCCTGGACTATGAGTGGCAGAGGTATCTGTGTGTCCTTTAGTGAATGGGGTGTGTGTGTGTGTATGCGTGTGCACATGCGTGCATACATAGCATCTGAAGCTTAAGGTTCTAGGCAAGGAGTTTTCTTGCCTGTATCTAAAGCAGTCTAGCAATTTAGGAACTGGAAGCATCAATTAAATTGAGATAGATCTTTGGAGAGAGAATGGGAAGTTAACTTAGCCTTAGAGAATATACAGGATTTAGACAACAAAAGTGAAGAGGGATACAGCATTCTGGGCAGAGGTAACAACATAAATACTAGAACAAATTTACTGTGACAAATAATAGGGACCTGCCAGGCCATAGGGGATAATTTCTGCTGTAGGAAAGAAATGGCATGAGCTTGTGACAACAGAAACTACATGAAAGAGAAAAGGAATTTGATTTTAGGTATTAAGTCATTGGTTCACATGTTGGCAGTGACATGCTAATCGTGGTATTGGGGAAAAAATAATAACTGGAAGCACAAAAGATACTGATGAAAGAAACTGCTAGAAAAAGGGAGAACAGTTAGTAATCTACTACAAGGAATCAAATTAAGATTGATAAAGGGAGAATAAGTAAACGGTGTTTCAGAATTATGACTTGAAATCAGAAGACTCCTAGAAGGCTGAATGGCAATGGGGCTGGAGAACACAGGACAAATCTTAGGATCACAGAAAGAATAGTTAGGTGTGTTCTTATTTTCTTTAAAATCCTAACATTTAAATTTAAAAGTTTAGTCAAGTCTGTTTAAGGGAAGACCTACTAATTTCATGGAAATTTTCATGTTTAAGTTGAGTACGGAGGAGGTGTGTGTGTAGGTGGAGAGAGGATGGTGTATGTGTTGATTAAATCCAGGGAAGATGGGGGAAACTTCTCTTTCACATCTCTCAATGGGTTTCATATCATACTAAAGCAGTTCCACTGCCTCCATTCTTTGCCAGCTTTTCTGAATCTTTTGTTTGTGCTGTTATGGTTTTCGTGTTATTTGGCCTTCTAGACAAAGCGAAAAGGAGCTGAAAGCAAATTTGAAGAGGGTAGTTTAATAGGGTTGGGAATAAAAGCTATTGTGAAACCAGTTCTTTGGCCAAGAGATAGAAGAGGAAATGTTTTATCATTAAGATAAAAGGACTAGCAAGCCTAAGTCATAACACTTTCTTTCTAATTTCTAAAAAACAGGTCAGGTTTTTGGCCAAGGTCTAAAGCAGGCTATTAATACATGACGTTTCAGTCCTTTTGATAGGGCAGATACTATTTGTATTAGTTTAGGAAAAGTAGAATCTTCCATGTCAACATTGTGTCCTTAGTTTCTCTCATGCCACCCAAAGGGGTTTCCTTTTCAAAAGTCCAAGGATTTTGTCTGCCCTTGTCTGTGGGTGAGCATCTTTTTAGGGAGTTATATTTCAAAGTTAGTGAATAACTTTGAATTGTATATGTATATACTTCCCCTTGTATTGCTTTTATAATTCCATAAATTGGCTAAATGTGGTGGAAAATTTATTTAAACTTGTATCTAACCTGAAATTTACATGTCTGTATTCTTGATATCTGANTATATATTTATGTGTATATATAATTAAAATACATATAAATTAAAAATACATATGCACAAACATACAAAGAAACATCACATATATTTGTGTTTGTGTATGTTTTGTATATATGTATACACATGCATCACACAGACATACATAAATACAAACCACTTTGGAAAGAAGTTATATAATTATTAAGCTGTGTTGTTTCACTGCTGATTTTCAGTAATACATTATCTCCTCCGGAGGAACTCAAATCTACAAATATTTCTTCAGTGTTTATTTGCAATGGTTTTACGCTAAGCTTTAGATCACTTGGTATAATCACATATATATGGAAGCCGCTGAGGACAGCTGTGTTATGCTAGAGTTCTCCATAGCTGGAGAATATATGGTTCCAGGGTCTCCTGTGTGTAAGCCCATGCTGATGGGTTGTTTACAGTTGTTAAGCAGATCATTTTGAGGAGGCACATTCTTTAATGGGTAAACAAAGAACAATTTACTGACTTCTCGGAGAGACAAAACTGCTTTTTGGTTTAGGGAGTCACTGATGGCAGCACTGACACCATGGCCCATAGAGGGCTGCTCACAGCTGAAGGAGTAGAACCTGGGGATCCTTAAAAACCAAGGCCAGGGGAGGGCTTCGCTATCATTCTGAACGCAGTGATAGGTCTTAGCTGATCAAGTGGCTTTGAGAAAACTCATTCTGATTGGAGAGGCAGAATGGAAATTGGAAGGTGAAAGCTGGTTTCATATGAACTGATGAGAAGAGAGAAGATCTCGAGTAGGCTGGTTAATATTTCAGAGTATCCCTGTCACGTGTTAAAGACTCTTATAGCAAACTCTTCTCTTGGTACCCTCCTGGATCACGGGTCTGAGAATTGAAATATTTCCTGCCACATCAGTAGACAAGAATGTCACAGTCATCAGCGAGTCCTGCCCTCCAAATATGAATCCCTGAGCCCTAAGGGCACTCAGGAAGGAGAGCGATACCTGCGATCTGGCAGCCTTCAGGCTGTAGCCACTCCCTCTGGTGAGCGCTGAGGAACTCAGGATCCAGAAAACGTGGATACTGGCCCCAGGGAGCTGAGATGCATATGAAAGAATGGTTTCAGTGAGCCTAGACTCTTTCATCTTCCCATACATAGAAGAGTGCTAAATTCCTTAACCTGAGATATCTGGTTTTCTTTAATTCACAGAAATACTTTTGATGTTCAGACTACCTGCCCTTTATTGCAAATTTCTGTATAACCTGACACCTCCCCCCACCTCCTTGGAACATTTCTCTCAGGGTCACTTGAGATGCCATCTCCTTGGCTTGAAGTCCTAAAAAAAATATTCCCACTGAATAAAACAACTCTCAACTTCTGGGTTGCAACTATTTTTGAAGTTGACAGATCTTATAACTCATCTCTCTTCCTGACTTCCCTGGATTTGCATGAGGAAGCCTCAGGAACAGTGGGTGTCCTATGAGATGTGGTCCGTAGACCAAAGCTTACTGGCCCAGGCATGGATACTGACCCAGCTGGGCAAACCCGATTCTTATTCCTAGGCGTTTGGAGTACAACGTCAATGACACAAGGTCAGAAGTTGTCCACTTGTGCAGTATCTTAAATAGTACTCTTTAGAGAGTTCTGGGCTTGAAAATGGACTTTAGTATATACTGGGAAAGCCCCTGAGATCGAGCAATAACAGGTCTGTGATGCCCTTAGATGTCCAGGGCTGCACGCATGCTACACTGACTGGCTCAACATGTGCCTACCCCACGCCTGCAGGCACAGGTAACCTATTGAACCCCATTCATAATGGGGATCTGGGATTGCAATTATTCTCTAGGATGAGGAATTCCCAGTAAGTACGGGCCATAAGCTTGTGTTGATTAAGTCCCTGCCCTTTGTACACACCATCCATCTCTACTACCCATTAAATCTCAGCTTCCCTGTTTACAAATGGCAAAACAATACATCCCTTTAAATTTTGTTGTAAGGAAATGAAATTCAGGGTCTATAAATGCTGAGCTGAATAAATGACAGTAGCCGTTGTTCAGTAAGTGTTACTTTTCTTCAATTTATTCTCTTATTTTAAGGGCAGGGGTTCCAGAAGTTTCTAAAATCCTTTGGGCTTTTGGATCTTGGTTAGGCTCTATTAAAGCCAGTAAGAGTCTTTATTATAACAAAAGAAAAGTACAATACTGAAAAGTTTTAGCACCTGCTAAAATCAACTTTATTTTGCAGTCAGAGATGGGACTGGATGGAAAGGAGAAAATAAACTCTCCTGGAAGATGACACATGTGATGATTTTTATTTGCAGAGTGCTTTATAATAGTGCAGCAGTTGAAAGAGTCAGGTAAGGTCTAAGGAGTCCTTTGAATCAGTCTCAGAATCCAGTGGGAAATAACCATTTCTTTAATTTATTTCACTTAAACATAGAAATCTGAGCATCACACCCTAGATCTGAGGGTCTTGAGAACATATGCCTGGATTAATAAACTCTTTGCTCCAACTTCTTTCCTAGTAATTCCTGAAAGTGGAGGCAGCATCATCTGAGAAAAACGCCAGACGGGTACAGAATTATAGCAAAAATATTGAAAGGGAAATTAATAGAAACCAGCCACAGCTCTAACTTGTATTTGAAATGAGGGAAAAGCAGTTAACATAAATTGGAGATGAAGATCAAAACTTTTAGGAAAATAAGGCTGTAAAATCCTTTCACCAAAATACTGATCACAATTTGCATAAAATATTTCAATTTCTGCCTTCCTGCAAAAATGAAAGGGCAACCTCCATTGTATATAGAGCTTACAAACTCAAATACATGTCAATTCTATTTTTCCAATGATAATATCATCTCCCAAAGTTTTGGTTAAGATGAGCACTAGTGAGTGAGTGAAGTCACTCAGTCGTGTCTGACTCTTTGGAACCCATGGACAGTAGCCTACCAGGCTCCTCTGTCCTTAGGATTTTCCAGGTAAGAGTACTGGAGTGGGTTACTATTTCCTTCTCCAGGGCATCTTCCTGACTCAAGGATCAAACCCTCATCTCCTGCATTGGCAGGAGGATTCTTTACCACTGAGCCACCAGGAAAGTTTGCGCACTAATAGGCTTTTAAAAATCATTTCCCGTATGTTTTGGCTGCACTGGGTCTTTGGTGTGGTCCACAGGCTGATTGTTGCTGTTCCCTGTCTTCTCATCGCAGTGGCTTCTCACCGGCCCTAGGGCCGGCGGGCTTCAGTAGTTGTGGCACAGGGACTTAGTTGCCCTGAGGCAGGTGCGAACTTAGTTCCTGATCAGGAATGGAAACCATGTCCCCTGCCTTGACAAGCAGATTCCTACCCACTGGACCACTAGGAAAATCACACTGTTAGGCTTTTAGACCCCTTGCTCTGTCCAAGCAGGCACTTCTGCAGTGGGGGGTTGGGGAATCTGTGCTCCCTCCTTGTCCTTCACTGTATGTTGTCATCAGTAGATCTCATTACAAAATCATGTGACGTTAGTACTGTGAACACAGGACAAATAGGTGAAATTTGAGGCAATTCTATGATGTCATCAAATATCTACTTATATCTAATTTTTAAATTTAATTACACATGTTTGAGGTGCATGAGCTATGTTAATTCAGAAATATTGCACTTTTGGACGTCTATTTGTAAAATATTTTTAATCAGACTCTGCAGTGCTTTTCAATATCGGCATTTTTGCTATCACTAAAACATTTTGAACCATCTAACAGTATTTTTCTTGCCACTTTATCTTGCTGTCTAGTGTGAGATACTGCAATTTTTGTATCTGTGTATGGTGCTGTCACTGGAAATGTTATCTCGAGTCCCAGCTTCAGAACATTTGGTTTTTTATTCATCCTGAGTGTGCATATATGTGATCTCTATTGCTTTTTCAATAGATCTTTTAAAAGGCTGGTTTAAAATGACAACTGCAGCAGAAACAGCTGGGTGTTCACTGAAAATGTGTGCTTTAATTTGTACTGTTTAGAATCCTCACTAGAAATCTAGCTTCCTAGACAAATTACATTTTCCAAGCCGCTCCCAACTAGGTGGTACACCGTGAGTCGTTCTTGCCCGTGAAATATCAGCTGGAGTAACTGGTGATGAGACATTTACACAGGGAAGTGCCTGGACCACAGTCTCTTTCCCCGGTTGTGAACTGGTCAGCAACTGACCTTTATGGAAACCACCGGATGGTAATATTTTAGGCTTCTCTGGCTGTGTGGTCTCTGCAGTCCTGCTATTGTATTATCAAATTAGACACAGACAGCACGTCAGTGTAAGGGCATGGCTGCGTTCTATACTCTGCCCAACCCTGTTACGCAGCTCTATGAAGGGATCTGGACACCCGAATCACTGCTGGAGGAAAACCTCCCTGGCCATCTGGGAATGAGGTCGGTTTGTTATTAACCTAACAAAACCCAAACTCTTGCTGTGTTAAACAATGAAAATTTAGGGATTTGTGAATTTACTTGTTATAGAATCAAGTATTGACCTATCAGCTGTCCCAACCTTTTTTGGCAACGGGGACCAGTTTCGTGGAAGACAATATTTCCACGAATGGAGAGGGGGTATTTTTGAGATGATTCAAGGGCATTACATTTATTCTGCTTTTTATTTCTAATCTCATGCTGCCAGTGATTTGACAGGAGGTACCGGTCCATGACCTAGAGGTTGGGACCCCTGACCTAACCAATGCAAAAATCGTCACAAGCCTTGGAGATGTCCTCCCAGAATTGATTACTAAATGTGCATTGTATTTATTTGCAAGCTTTAAATTTTTTTATTGAAGTATAGTTGATTTCAATAATATATTTCAAATGTACAACATAGTGATTTGTAATTTTAAAGGTTATACTCTATTTATAGTTATTATAAAATATTGGCTATATTCCTTGTGCTGATATTATTATAGCTTCTTTATTTTGTACAGAGTAGTTTGTACCCCTTAATCTTTTACTCCAACTTGCACCTTCTCCTTCCCTCTCCCTGCCAAAAATCACTAGTTTGTTTTCTATCTCTGTGAATATGTTTCTTTTTTGTAATATTCACTAATTTTATTTTTAAGATTTTACATACAAATGATATATTACAGTATTTTTCTTTCTCTGTCTGATTTATTTTACTAGGCATAATACTCTTCAAGTCCATTCATGTTGTTTTAAATGGCAGAATTTTCTTCTTCTTATATTTTATTCCATATACATATATATATATATGTATATATATCTCACATCTTACCTACTCATCTATTGATGGACACTTGGGTTGTTTCCATATCTTGGCTATTATAAACAATACTGCTATAAACATTGGGGTACATGTATCTTTTTGATTTAGTGTTTTGTTTTCTTTGGATATATTTCCAGAACTGAAATTTCTGGGTCATACGGCAATTCTATTTTTAGTTTTTTGAGAAATCTCCATACTGTTTTCTATGGTGACTGTCCCTATTATGTTCCCATTGACAGTGTATGAGAATGTTTTTCTCCATATCCTTGCCAAAATTTGTTATTTATGGCATTTTTGGTGATAGTCATTCTGACATGTGTGAGGTGACATATTGTGATTTTGATTTGCATTTGTCAGATGATTAGTGATGTTGAGCATCTTTTCACATGCCTGATGGCCATCTGTATGCCTTCTTTGAAAAAAATGTTTATTCAGTTCTTCTGCTTACTTTTAAATTGGGCTTTAAAAAATATTGAGTTGAATGAGCTATTTATATATTTTGGATATTAACTCCTTATTGGTCATAACATTTGCAAATATTTTCCCCCACATAGTAAGTTGTCTTTCCATTTTGTCAATGATTTCCTTTGCTGCGCAAAAGCTTTTAAGTTTAATTAGGTCCCNTTTTGTTGATGATTTCCTTTGCTGCGCAAAAGCTTTTAAGTTTAATTAGGTCCCATTTGTTTATATTTGCTTTTGTTTCCTTTGCCCTTAGGAGACAGATTNATAAACTTTGAATTTGAATAGACTTTGGCTGAATATTTTATCTCCATCTTTAGGAAACTTATTCAGTTTCTTTTAGCATGAGTTTTTACCTAGAAGTGGGTATAACCTAGCCTCAGGGAAATGATTTGAGTATTAAGTAAGGTAATATACACATAATGTCTTGTTGACCTAAATTTACCAAAACAAAATACATCCATTCTCTTATTCTTCACCTGAGCCAGGAAACATACCTTGCTATATGCTGCAGTATGGTGTTGTCATTCAGTTGTTAAGTTGAGTCCGACCCTGTGACTCCATGGACTGAATAGCACCAGGCTCCCTTGTCCTTCTCTATCTCCCTGAGTTTGCTCAAAGTCATGTCCACTGAGTTAGTGATGCTACCTAATCATTTCATTCTCCGCTGCCCCCCTTTCTCTTTCACCTTCAATGTTACAGTAATCAAGCAGATGTAATAATTAAAAAAAAAATCTGTCCATCAAAAAACAACATTGATGAAATTACGCAATGAGCTACAAAGTAAGAGAAATATTTTCACAGTGAAGAAGGGAGCCACAGACTGAAGGAAAACCTTCACAGTTTATATATATGTATCCAGAATACAAAAAAAGCTCCCACAATGAATGATAAGAGGAAAAAGAAAAGAATGAATTATAAGAGGAAAAAGAAAACAATGAAAAATAGGCAAAGACTTAAATAGACCCTTCACAAAATGTCACTAAGATATATAAGTGGTCAAGAAATGCATGGAAAAGTTTTCAGTGAGATGTCAATCAACACTTACAAAAAAGAGTAAAATTAAAGAGACTGAAATCACCAAGTGTTGATGAGGTTGTGGAACAACTGAAAGCCACTGCTGCTAGTGAGAGTGTAGAATGAATGGCATTCGTTTTGTAAATCTTAAGTGGGCTATGCATATATACAATGATATAAAGAAACCCCACGTTCTGTTGTGCAAAGGAAACCAGACACAAAGGAGTTCAACTGTGTGATTTACTCTATATGAAGCTCTTGAACATGCAAAACTAAATTATGGAAACAGAAATCACCAAGGTGTGTCCTTTGGTGGGAGGGAGGGAGTGGATAAGGGCCAGGGAAACACTTTTAGGTAATAGTAATGTTCCATTTCTTGATGGGAATGTTGGCTGTAAGAGTATCAGAATTCCTCAAAACTCACCAAACCACACTCTTAAGCCCTATGTTTTTTGGGTAAGCAAATAGTCCTCAAAAAGCTTTATGAGAAAAGAAAGATAAATTAATGAACTCTGTTTGCTGTCCACCAGCAGTAATTTAACATATACTGGAGATACATCTGTATCTTATGCAGGATATCATTTCAACTTTGATTTACTTATGGTATTCTAGATTTTTTTAAGCATTTTACTGCTTATTCTTCCACTACATTGCCACCTTCATTTATGATTAGATTAATTGATTCCTAATAAAATCTAAAACTGCATCTTTTTGCTTTAGATATGGGCTTACCTAGTGGCTTAGCAGTAAAGAATCTGCCTGCAACACAGGAGGCATGGGTTCAGTCCCTTGGTCGGGAAGAGTAGCCTGGAGAAGAAAGTGGCAACCCACTCCAGTATTCTTGCCTGGGAGATCCCAGGGGCAGAGGATTAGATTAACTGATTCCCAATTAAATCTAAAACTACATCTTTTTGCTTTAAAACACATTGTTTTTCATTATTTAAAATACCATCATATTATGATACATACTAAATATATACGTATTGTTTTCATTATCTTTTAAAATTCTTCTCTTTGGAATGAAGAGTTTCCCAAAATGTGTACAAATATGCAAGACATTTTATAGTTTTCTCCAAATTATTGTTCAATATGCAATGCTATTTAGTATATAGGCCTGATATAAAAAGAAGGGAAGCAAAGTAAATGTGTGGATCAGTTAAGAATTATAACTTCCTAATCTATACTTCCCAGAGAAAATGGAGACAACAGGGAAAAGATCCCTGCTTTTAACCACTTTGAGTATTTTTATTGTTGTTTATTTCACATGCCTAACAGAACACCCAAATTTCACTTTATAAACCCAAATTTATGATTTATTTGATGGCGATAGCAAACATATTACACATTAAGAACTATATATACCCTTATTCAGGATTTTACCTTGTGGACTTTTGAATGGTATCTTGGTACCCTTCAAGGTACCTTGTAGCAGGGTCTTATCTGTAAACCATGATTCATGTGTAGAAGACACTCAGTCAATATGTAGTGAGTGAGCTAAACAGTAAATGATTTTTACAGTTCTTTGTAACCCTAACCCTCTTAGCACTCGTACTCTTGGGCCAGCATTACTCATGGTGAAGTGGTAGACTTTCTTAAGCCACCATTTAGATATGACATGGTACAGCGGAAATGTAACTTATTTACTCTGTTTCTGTCTTTGGTCTTCTTCATTGCTCAGTCACTGAGAATGAGAGAAAAAAAATAGTTTTTAGTCTAAATAGATTGAAAACAACTGCATACAACAAATTAGAAAGCACCTTTGTGGTGGTGGCTGTGGTTTAGTTGCTAAGTCATGTCTGACTCTCGCGACTCCATGGACTGTAGCCTTTTAGGCTTCTCTGTCCGTGGAATTCTCCAGGCAAGAATACTGGAGTGGATTGCCATTTCCTTCTCCAGGCGACCTTCCTGACCCAGGAGTCGAACCTGTGTCTTTTGCACCACAGGCAGATTCTTTACGACTGAGCTACCAGGGAAGTAGAAAGTACCTTTAGGTACTTCAGAAAGTACTTTAGGAAGGAGATTCAAAACATGTAACGATTAGCATAGCACAAACATCAACTAATCAGAGCGGCCCCCTGAAGCAATGGAAGAGATGCTGGAGTTCAAAAGTCAGTGGAAGCAGAAGAGCGGAAGGGCTAGCTGAACACACGTCCTATCTTTAGAGAGTTTTCAGGTAAAGAGTTTCAGGCTCTCAGGTTTCTATCACCATCCTTCTTCTCTCCAAAATGATGTTTTATACAAGGATTGTGTGGAGAGGGTTGTGTGGGTACCACTGACTACACGCTTCCCCTTGATGGTAAAAGTCCATTCCCTGGTTTTTACTAATATCTTGGACTTGGGCTGATTTTTCTTAGATTCTTCAGGGACTAATTGTCTTTTGCTGACTCAGCACCACCTCAGTTTTTGTTGGGGGAAATCTTCCCTGAGGTCCTGGCCCAGGCCCAGGTGATACAGCAAACACATACAGGAGTTCACCTGGCAAGATCTTCAGTCATACCTGCACATGTTTCTGCACACTTCTTACCCATATTTTATGGTGACAAAGGACAACTTGGTTTCCCTATGCATAAAAAATCAGTTATCAGCAGAGTCTTCTGATGGGTGGTATAGACTAGGTTGGGAGCAAACTGAATCAAAGCAAAAACCTCTGCCCTTGAAGTTCCTCCAAAGTACCTGAATGTTTCTAAAGCCACCCTTCACTCTCAAGGTGGAATAAAGGGAAAATGCCAATCTGTGTGTCTTCCTCTGTTATCTCTTCTGCACTGGGTGCTATGGCAGACTCTTAGTGCAATATCTATGGGCTACTCTAGAGTTCCCAGCTTCCCCTGCAGCTTACCTGGGGACATAGGACCAGTTTTGGTCAGTCACATATAATATATGCTATTTCTTAGACAAGGCAGTTGTACCCTCTTTTTCTTTTTTTTCCCTCTTTTTCTTTTTTTTCCCTCTTTTGCCTCTTGGTTCAATGACTTTAGATGTTACATTTCCAGATGAGATAGTCATAGGGTGAATGAGGGCCCCAGCACAAAACAGATTGTACTATGAGAGAAAATAAGACTTTTTGTTTAAATCATTGATCAGGGGGTATTTGTTTTGCAAAAATCTATTATGAATTACACATGTAATATCATTCTATAACACTGATCATTTATTTTTCATGTCTTTCCTTCTTAGCTAGAATGTAAGTACATTTATGATGAGTGTATTTGTCTCTCTTATTCACTGATTTATCCAAGTGCCTAGCTCAGTGCCTGGCAAACAGTAGACACTCAAGATGTATCTGTAGAATGAATGGAAGAGCTAGTAAAATGCAATTTTTGCATTTTCCTTCCTAGTTCTGAATAAATTGTATCATTTTCCCTCCTCACTCATAAACTTTACTTTGTTTAGTCATTTGATTAAGTGGGGTCTCCTGGAGGTGATTAGGGTATTTGAAATGGGATGCAGGGGATGAGTGCACATACAGATTTTAGGTTTTCTTCATCTCTTCTCATCATGAAATGTAAAAACCTATCATCTCACTGTAGACAGAGTAGTTTAAAAGGGCCACAGACATTGCATTTGTGAACTAACCACAGGTAAACATCCAAGAGGATTTTGTGTTTCAAATTAGACGATCTCTGGCAGCAAACCCATATTCCCAATTGGCGGTATTGCATACATAGGTGAAATCCAAATATACGTATGGAATTCTATCACAACGGCATCACAGGGTTTTATTGGAAGGTTTGCCCTGCAGTCACTGACCGTGTTGGCTCATTGCAGGGTTGCTTCCTGCTGCATCAGCCTAGATTCCAGCTGACACCCAGCTGTTCCTTCTACACTTCGGCGTCTGTCAGCCTGCAATGAGGAGGGGAGGGTGGGGGGAGAATGACTTGAATTCGAGACTGTTCCTGAATGTTAGCTCTAGGGAACTTTTAGCTCTAGTGACTGAGATCTTTGTGATGCCATTACAAAACAATACGTCCCAATCCTTCTGTTTCCTTAACCATGTGGATTTAATAGCAAAAGCACACGGACTCTCCTGGATATTATTGTAGTTTTAAAGTCACTAGATGAGACCCAAGATGGAGTCGTTTATGCTAAGCCCTGCATCAGCAAATAAAGAAGGTCCAGGCCACCCTGGCAGCACTTGCCTGCTCAGCTCAGGGTACCTTTTGCTCCAAGCCTTCCCTCTGCTCATGTGTAGGGAGGAACCCTGTTTCAGCCAATCAGGACATGCCAGTATAACTCCCTGATCCTGCTCTCTTTGGTCTATAAAAATCTTTTGCCTTGCACAGCTCTTCAAAGCTCCTTTCTCTCTGCTAGATTGGAGGCTGCTTGATTCATGAATCACTGAATAAAAGCATTATTGCTTTTATGATATTTAAAATTTACTCAGTTAAATTTTGTTCCCTAACAGTAGTAATTACTTTTTCTATTTTTATATAATACACTGCAAAACACTTTCACTTATATTATTACTTTTTATCCTTGAACCAGTACCTGGCACAGTCCCTGCAACAGAGTAAGCACATAATAGTCATTGTTGAAGAAAGGAATAAATAAGTAAAAACCTTTTAAAGATATGGCCGGGGGTTGGGGGGAAGACAATTTTTGGTTTCAGATCTTCCATTTCATCATCTAGAGCCATCCTGGCATTTTCTTTCTTAACAGAATATATGCATTTATCCCCCCCTCTTACCCCTACAATCTTGTTTCTTTTTATTTGTAAATAGGGCATGTTTATTTTTTTAGAGGATTAAAAAAAAAATGTGAACCATATTTTAAAAAGTCTTTGCTGAGTGTTACAACATTGCTATTGTTTCATGCTTTGGTTTTTTGGATGAAAGGCATGTGGGGTCTTAGCTCTCAGACCAGAAATTGAATCCATGAGCCCTGCTTTTGGTGATGAAGTCTTTTTTTTTTTTTTAAATATTTTTTATGCATTCTTGGCTGTGCTGGATCTTCATTGCTGTGCGGGCTTTCTCTAGTTTCAGAGAGAGGGGGCTACTCTCTAGGTGCAGCATGTGGCCTTCTCACTGCATTGGCCTCTTTTGTTGCAGGGCACACTCTAGAGCCAGCAGGCTTCTGTAGCTGTGGCACATGGGCTCCATAGTTGCAGTTCCCGGGCTTTAGAGCACAGACTCAACAGCTGTGGCACACCAGCTTAGTTGCTCTGCAGCGTGTGGGATCTTCCTGGACCAGGAATCAAACTCATGTTTCCTGCATTGGTAGGCAGATCTTTTTTTAAATTAGCATCACCAGGGAAGCCCCTGATGGTGAAGTCTTAATCACTGGATGACCAGGGAAGTCCCAAATAGGACATGTTTAATATATTTAATACAAATGACCTCTAAAGAAACTATTAGGATGGATTGTGAGCATGTAAAATGGAATAGATAGAACTTAAATTCATTTTTGCGAATATTATTCCTACTGTTTCTCCTATTAGAAAGTGTAAGTCATACTGGAGTAGAGTCTCTTTGTTCTAGGAAAAAAATACTTCGAATGGCCCCTCTCAGTTATGCAGATGTTAGAAAAGAACAACTAATTGCTCTAAAGAAGCAAGGAGCTATTACCTCTGCCTTGTTTTGACTTGAGACTTACTGCCCTTCCAACAGTTTATGTATTTAAAGCTTCTCCTCTGGGGCAGAGTGAGCCAATTTGCTTTAAAAGGAAGAGAAGTGAGCCTTCTAGTCTTCCTTTTTTGAGATTCGCTGCATTCAGCCATTGATGAATGGCTGTTTTGGCCTGAGGCTGATTCAGAGAAAAGTACACCAGGACCCTCCAGAGAGTACTGACTGTGAGAGCTGAGCTGCCTTCTGCCCTGGTTATCTCGGCTCAGCTCAGCATGAGGAGGGAAGGGAACCCTTCCAGATTCAGCCTCCTGGCCTGGAGGGAGGACTTTGGAAACTAGGTGAATTTAAACTAAATTTATGCAACATTGGGAATGATGGAGGTGTAGTGTACCAACAGACCCAGCAATCTAACACATAGGCATATGAAACTCAGGTCCTTCTTACTCTAGTTAACAGAAGACCAAGATTAGAAGATTGGTTGAATCTGCGGAGAAAATGTTACACGTGAGTGGAGGGAACTAACTGATGGATAACAATTGATATTTTATGGGAAGACATGAGACCTTGATCCTGGGAAAGACTGAGGGTAGGAGGAGAAGGTGGCAACAGAGAATGAGATGGTTGGATGACATCACTGAATTAATGGACATGAGTTTGAGCAAACTCTTGGAGATAGTGAAGGACAGGGAAGTGTGGGGTGCTGCAGTCCATGGGGTCACAAACAGACATAGTGACTGAACAACAACGAGACTTTAGACAAATTTTTCTTTCTCCATTTGGGCCTCCTGTCTCCCCTTTAGTGTGTGTTGTGCATCTGTTTTTGACTGTACAGCTCAGATTGGGACTTGAACCCACCATCTTTGAATTTGAGGTCACGTACCTGGTCACTACAAACAAAGCTAGTGGAGGTGATGGAATTCCAGTTGAGCTATTTCAAATCCTCAAAGATGATGCTGTGAAAGTGCTGCACTCAATATGCCAGCAAAGTTGGAAAACTCAGCAGTGGCCACAGAACTGGAAAAGGTCAGTTTTCATTCCAGTCCCAAAGAAAGGGAATGCCAAAGAATGCTCAAACTACCACACAATTGCATTCATCTCACATGCTAGTAAAGTAATGCTCAAAATTCTCCAAGCCAGGTTTGAGCAATACGTGAACTGTGAAATCCCTGATGTTCAAGCTGGTTTTAGAAAAGGCAGAGGAACCAGAGATCAAATTGCCAACATCTGCTGGATCATGGAAAAAGCAAGAGAGCTCCAGAAAAACATCTATTTCTGCTTTATTGACTATGCTAAAGCCTTTGACTGTGTGGATCACAATAAACTGTGGAAAATTCTGAAAAAATGGGAATACCAGACCACCTGACCTGCCTCTTGAGAAATCTGTATGCAGGTCAGGAAGCAACAGTTAGAACTGGACATGGAACAGCAGACTGGTTCCAAACAGGAAAAGGAGTATGTCAAGGCTGTATATTGTCACCCTGCTTATTTAACTTATATGCAGAGTACATCATGAGAAATGCTGGGCTGGAAGAAACACAAGCTGGAATCAAGATTGCCAGGAGAAATATCAATGACCTCAGATATGCAGATGACACCACCCTTATGGCAGAAAGTGAAAAAGAACTAGAGTCTCTTGATGAAAGTGAAAGAGGAGAGTGAAAAAGTTGGCTTAAAGCTCAACATTCGGAAAATGAAGATCATGGCATCTGGTCCCATCACTTCATGGCAAATGGAGAAACAGTGAAAACAGTAGATGACTTTATTTTTCTGGGAAAAAAGATCACTTCAGATGGTGATTGCAGCCATGAAATCAAAAGACACTCCTTGGAAAGAAAGTTATGACCAAACTAGACAGCATATTAAAAAGCAGAGACATTACTTTGCCAACAAAGGTCCATCTAGTCAAGGCTACGGTTTTTCCAGTGGTCATGTATGGATGTGAGAGTTGGATTATAAAGAAAGCCGAGTGCCGAAGAACTGATGCTTTTGAACTGTCACATTGGTGAAGACTCTTGAGAGTCCCTTGGACTGCAAGGAGATCCAACCAGTCCATCCTAAAGGAAATCAGTCCTGTGTGTTCATTGGAAGGACTTATGTTGAAGCTGAAACTCCCATACTTTGGCCACCTGATGTGAAGAGCTGACTCATTTGAAAAGACCCTGATGCTGGGAAAGATTGAGGGCAGGAGTAGAAGGGGATCACAGAGGATGAGCTGGTTGGATGGCATCACCGACTCAATGGACATGGGTTTGGGTGGACTCTGGGAGTTGGTGATAGACAGGGAGGCTTGGCGTTCTGCGATTCATGGGGTCGCAAAGAGTCGGACACAACTGAGCAACTGAACTGAACTGAACCTGGTCCCAAGACTATTGAAGCTCAGATTCTTTATGTCTCACTGCAGAAAGAATTCGGTGAGAGACAAAGTGATAGGTAAGAAGTAGACTTATTTAGAGAGAAACACACTCCACAGACAGAGTATGGGCCATCTCTTAAGATGAGAGGCCCTGAAATACAGGTTTGCTAGTTTTTACAGGCTGCATAACTTCATAGGCTAATGAGTGGGAGGATTATCCCAACTATTTTGGGAAAGGGGCAGAGATTTCCAGGAATTGGTCTACTCCTCACCTTTTTACTTTTATAATTAGCTCAGAACTCTCATGGAGCCTACGTGGTGGTTTAGTTGCTAAGTCGTGTCCAACTCTTTCGACCCCGTGGACTGTAGCCCGCCAGGCTCCTATGTCCATTGGATTCTCCAGGCAAGAATACTGGAGTGGATTGCCATCTCCTTCTCCAGGGGATCTTCCCAACCCAGGAATCGAACCTGGGTCTCCTGCATTGCAGGCAGATTCTTTGCCGACTGAGCTACAAGGCTAGACTTAAGTCATGGAGCCTGTAGGTGTGACATTTAGATGTTGATGTGTTACAGTGTGTATATAATGAGGCTCAAGGTTCATTGGAAGTTGAATCTTCTACCATCTTGTGCCTATTTGGTTCTAACCAGTTTATGTCACATCTTCAAGGGCTATGTCATTCTTTTAGGGGCTGTGCTCTGCCCCTCTCTCTGCTGTTTCACTTTAACCAGACCTCCTTAGGAGGTAACCTTTCTTAATCTTGTAAGGGGCTGGGATGACCCATGACGTGTTTTGTACATGTAGATCTGGATTGTGTAAACTGTAAATAAAATATCATTTTACATATAAAACTTTTTTTTGAAAACTTATATAGCTGTGCTTTGACCTCTCATGTGTAGAACAGTCCTCAGAGCTTTCTAAAAGAGACTACCTCCTGGGATATAATCCTCAGGTTGGCTCAAATAAAATTTTCCATTTCTTTCTTTGATTGACTAGTGATTATTATTGTTATTTTTTTGTCAGCAGAGGCTTATCTAGGAAACTGCTTGTCAGTGTCCAGTTAGGAAAAAGTGGGGTTTCACTGATAGGCCTTGCCTCTGGGGAGGTCTCTGTGCTTCTTGGCTAATAAGTGTTCCACGTAGAAGAATTTCCTGGATACATATTTTATCTTATACCATCAATCCCTGGATTGGGAAGATCCCCTGGAGGAGGGCATGGCAGTCCACTCCTATATTCTTGTCTGGAGAATCCCTTGGACAGAGGAACCTGGCAGGCTACAGTCCATGGGACCACAAAGAGTCAAACACGACTGAACGTGCACGCATGCAGCCACTATAAAGAGATGTATACGTGGTTCCTCTCTTTCGCTAGTTGGTGCCAGTGACCTGATTTAACAAAGCAGTCTGCTAGTTGTTGGAGGGGCAGACTAGCTCAGGACAGTTTGCAAGGAAGAAATTAAAAATTAATAATCATAACTGTACTAAATAGTAAATAAAGAAAATATGAGTTTTTATGAAATAGAACTTGATATGTGAATCGAGAAGGTTTTCCTGAGGCAGTGATATTGTGGAATTAGTTTAGCAAAGAGATGTGAAAATAGCACTCCATGCTGAAGATCCTCAGGATTTAAGGAAAGTCACAGATTTCTGGAGTCAGGAGAGAAAGACTGTGAGGTAGGGCTGGAGAACCATGATAAGGCTCAAAGAGAAATGGAAACCCAGGGAAGAAGTGACTCTGGTTAATTTACATTTTAATAAAATATTTATTTAAAATATTATTTTGAATATAGCAGGGCAAAGAATTGGTGAAGGGAGATGGGCAAAGAGTGGATGAATGAGTTACTACTGAAATCCAGGCAGCTATCCATGGTGGCTTGAATCAATAAGGAGGCTGTAGATGGAGAGAAGTGAATGGCTTAGAGTAAATACGTAGAAAGAAAAATTTCTGGGGAAGAGTAATTTGATGGAAGTTGGAGATGTTTTCTTCATTTTTCTTTTTTTTTTTTTTAAAGAATGGACCCAAGGCATTTTTCTTTGGTATTACCTACAGGGAGATAAAAAGCCTCTTGATGAAAGTGAAAGTGGAGAGTGAAAAAGTTGGGTTAAAGCTCAACATTCAGAAAACAAAGATCATGGCATCTGGTCCCATCACTTCATGGGAAATAGATGGGGAAACAGTGGAAACAGTGTCAGACTTTATTTCAGGAGGCTCCAAAATCACTGCAGATGGTGACTGCAGCCATGAAATTAAAAGACGCTTACTCCTTGGAAGAAAAGTTATGACCAACCTAGATAGTATATTCAAAAGCAGAGACATTACTTGGCCAACAAAGGTCCATCTAGTCAAGGCTATGGTTTTTCCTGTGGTCATGTATGGATGTGAGAGTTGGACTGTGAAGAAAGCTGAGCGCCGAAGAATTGATGCATTTGAACTGTGGTGTTGGAGAAGACTCTTGAGAGTCCCCTGGACTGCAAGGAGATCCAGCCAGTCCATTCTGAAGGAGATCAGCCCTGGGATTTCTTTGGCAGGAATGATGCTGAAGCTGAAACTCCAGTACTTTGGCCAACTCATGTGAAGAGTTGACTCACTGGAAAAGACTCTGATGCTGGGAGGGATTGGGGGCAGGAGGAAAAGGGGACGACAGAGGATGAGATGGCTGGATGGCATCACTGACTTGACGGACATGAGTCTGAGTGAACTCTGGGAGTTGGTGATGGACAGGGAGGCCTGCGTGCTGCGATTCATGGAGTCGCAAAGAGTTGGACACGACTGAGTGACTGAACTTAACTGAACTGAACATGCAGATCAAATATTAAAACTGAAGAAGTTATCAGAGAATATCTGGTACAAATTTCTATCCAATTTTAGAGAGGTTGATACATCCCAGGGTGGTAAAGGGAACTATCCCTCTCTGTGTAACTGGTGAGTTAATGACAGAAGTTAGATGCAAATCATAGTGACTTGCTTTTGCTTACTGTTTCCTTGACTCAACGGAGTAGCATTTTCTCTTTTTTACACATTAATGTTCACTTGTGGATATTAAATAATCTTCTGAACAAGCATGCAAAAAAGCTCAAGGTGGTGGGGGGTTATTTTCAACAATAAAATCAGAGCATTTTCCCTTCTTTGTTTCACCTAAAAGTGCTGGGTGTGTGTCCATGAGTGCTCAGTCTGACCAACTCTTTCCGACCCCATGGACTGTAGCCCACCGGGTTCCTCTGTGCATGGGATTTTCCAGGCAAGAATACTGGAGTAGGTTGCCATGCCCTCCTCCAGGGGATCTCCCCAATCCAGGGATGGAACCTGAGTCTTCTGTGTCTCCTACATTGGCAGGCAGGTTTTTTACCACTAGTGCTGCCTGGGAATCCAAAAATGCTGGATGTTTACCTAAAGGATGATTCATACATGTTCAGTCACTCAAGCGTGTCTGACTTTTTGTGACCCCCATGGAATGTAGCCCACCAGGCTCCTCTGTCCATAGGTTTTTCCAGGCAAGAATACCAGAGTTGGTTGCCATGCTCTATTCCAGGGGATCTGCCAGACACAGGGTCAAATTCACATCTCCCGAATTGGCAGGTGGGTTTTTTACTCTGCTGAGCTACCTGGGAAGCTACCAATTGTTGATTCAGGTGGCCACTAAACCACAGTTTACTATCCATACTAATGACATATGTGCATAAAATGCCATATTTAAAAGGCAGCCCTCAACTTATTTGGCCTCAATCCAGTTCATTTGCTCAGTTGTGTCCAACTCTGTGACCCCATGGACTGCAGCACGCCAGGCTTCCCTGTTCATCACCAACTCCCACAGCTTGCTCAAACTCATGTCCACCGAGTTGGTGATGCCATCCACCCATCTCATCCTCTGTCATCCCCTTCTCCTCCTGCCTTCAATCTTTTCTAGCATCAGCATCCAGACATGACTACTGGAAAAACCATATCTTTGACTAGATGGACCTTTGTTGGCAAAATAACGTCTCTGCTTTTTATTATGCTATCTAGGTTTGTCATGGTTTTTCTTCCAAGGAGCAATCATCTTTTAATTTCATGGCTGCAGTCACCATCTGCAGTGATTTTGGAGCCCAGAAAATAAAGTCTGTCATTGTTTCCCCATCTATGTGCCATGAAGTGATGAGACTGGATGCCATGATCTTTTTTTGAATGCTGAGTTTTAAGCCAACTTTTTCACTCACCTCTTTCTCTTTCATCAAGAGGCTCTTTAGTTCCTCTTTGCTTTCTGCCATAAAGGTTGTGTCATCTGCATATATGAGGTTATTGATATTTGTATAGATGGATGTATGGATGTGAGAGTTAGACTATAAAGAAAGCTGAGCACCAAAGAATTGATGTTTTTGAACTGTGGTGTTGGAGAAGATTCTTCAGAGTCCCTTGGACTGCAAGGAGATCCAACCAGTCCATCCTAAAGGAGCTCACTCCTGAATATTCATTGGAAGGACTGATGCAGAAGCTGAAACTCCAATAATTTGGCCACTTGAGGTGAAGTACTGACTCACTGGAGAAGACCCTGATGCTGGAGAAGATTGAAGGGGGGAAGAGAAGGGGATGACAGAGGTTGAGATGGTTGGATGGCTTCACCGACTTGATGGACATGAGTTTGAGTAAGCTCTGGGAGTTGGTGATGAACAGGGAAGCCTGGCGTGCTGCAGTCCATGGGGTCATAAAGAGTCAGACATGACTGAGTGACTGAACTGAACTGATATTTCTCCTTGCAAACTTGGTTCCAGCTTGTGCTTCATCCAGCTCAGAATTTTGCATGATGTATTCTGCATGTAAGTTAAATAAGCAGGGTGACAATACACAGCCTTGATGTACTCCTTTCCCAGTTTGAAACCAGTCCATTGTTCCATGTCTGGTTCTAACTGTTGCTTCTTGACCTGCACACAGGCTTCTCAGGAGGCAGGTAAGGTGATCTGGTATTCCCATCTCGAAGAATTTTCCACAGTTTGTTATCATCCGCACAGTTAAAGGCTTTAGCGTAGTTAATATAGCAGAGGTAGTTTTTTTTTTTTTTTAATTCTCTTGCGTCTTCTATGATCCAGTGTATGTTGCCAATTTGATCTCTGAGCCTAGCTTAGATATAGTATCTAAAAATCTAAAAACGTCATACTGTTTGATCATATAATTTGATGAAGATATCGTATAAATTTTTAGTTGGATGTGACCTTGCTTAGCCAGAGTTTAGTCTAGTAGATCCTGTTTTCCACCTTTTGGGTATAAGCTACAGTGTTGCAGAAACTCAGATATCATTACCACTAAGACTTTAGTACTTTTATCCTGCTATACGGAATAAATGCCAAGAACATTTGAATTCTTTTTTGGATAATTCAGCTTCAGTGCAATCTACTATAAGTTTAATCAAGGGAAACCAAGGGAAAAATGAAATAGATGTTGCTGTTCAAATGGCAGCATTTAGATAAAGGACTGCATAAACATGGACATTTAATTTTATTGAAATTTAAATGACTTTACTACTCACTGGATATAAGGTCTGTTAATTAAGGCATGAGTGCCTTGTAAATCCTGGATGAGTGCATAGTTGCCACATCCAGTTGTGGCTGACAACAGTCCTTTGTACAAAATGAAGAGTAAATCTAAACCAATTAAGATACTGTATGTGTAATTATGAATATTGTAAATGAAATGAGGTGACTATGCATTGTGCATTTTAACATGGGTTAGAATGGAACTATGTTGCATTAATTCTTGATAACTCTTTGCTGATTATCACACTCCATTGGAAAATATGTTATTAATTAATCATCTCTTGGACAGGTTAGTATAGCCCCTAGTAAATAAAGAGGTATTATCTGAAATCCATATATATTTGATCTCTGTTCACAATCTATGATCATGATTTTAGGGAATATATTCTTCAATATAACATATAAGAAGGGCTTTGGTGGTACTTAAATTATAGAGATGTAATCTTTGTATTTGAGGACTCACAATCTTTTGAGAGAGAGACCCCAGAAATGAGTTATTATAACTGTTGTTATAATAAAAATGCAGATAACCCAAAGAGGTTAGCAGTTTATTCTTTTTAAAAATTAATTAATTAACCAATTAATTAGGATGCATCAGGTCTTAGTTGCAGCATGCTGGAAATTTGCTGCAGCATGTGGATCATTCATTGCAGGGCACAGACTCTAGTTGTGGCATAAAGGCTTATCACGCGAGCTTAGTTGTTCTGAGGTATGTGGGATCTTAGTTCCCCAATCAGGAATCGAACCTGTTTCTTGCATTGGCTGATGGATTCCTATACACTGTACCACCAGGGAGGCCCCTGCAGTTCATTCTAATACGGGGCAGCGAGAGGATTATTGGGATTCTTATCCTGGGTTTTCAAAGATGAAAGGCTTATGATAGATGGTGAAGAACACCCAAATCTCTACAACTTTATTGAGTCACCTGTTAAGAAAAGCAAAAGAGCATTTCTAGAGAGGAAATCCAGGTTATCTGGATAACTTAGAAGCTGCTAAGAAAAATTACCTAGAATTTGAAACTAAGGCAGAAGAATAACAGCTGGTTTTCTTAATGTTGTAACAGAACACTATTTTATTTAATTCCTTTGTGGATATACCTTTGTTTTGACTTCAGTTCAGTTCAGTCACACAGTTGTGTCTGACTCTTTACAGCCCTGCAGATTGCAGCACACCAGGCTTCCCTGTCCGTCACCAACTCCTGGAGCTTGCTCAGACTCATGTCCATCCAGTCGGTGATGCCATCCAGCCATCTCATCCTGTTTTGACTTACTATTTACTATTTATTAGAGTCAAGTTTGTGTGATACTACATGTTGTTAACATGTAGAGTTTATCCTGTAGAGATGTAAAACATTTCTATTTCATGGAAAAATGACTCTGAGATGTATGGTTTTACTGCCCAGCAGAACATTAAATATTTTTGCAAGCCTCAAGAAATATCAACAACCTCAGATATGCAACAAATGTCTGTATAGTTAAAGCTATGGTTTTTTTCAGTAGTCATGTACAGATGTGAGAGTTGGACAGTAAAGAAGACTGAATGCCAAAGAATTGATGCTTTCAATTTTCTCCAGGACCACAATTCTTGAGAGTCCCTTGGACAGCAAGGAGATCAAACCTATCAATTCTAAAGCAAATCAACCCTGAATATTCATTGAAAGGACTGATGCTGAAACTGAAGCTCCAATACTTTGGCACCAGATGCAAAGGGCCAGCTCATTGGAAAGATCCTGATGCTGGGAAAGACTGAAAGCAAAAGGAGAAGACAGTGGCAGAGGATGAGATGGTTAGATAGCATCATGACTCAATGGACCTGAGTTTGAGCAAATTCCCAGAGATAGTGGAGGACAGAAACACCTGGCATGCTGAAGTCCTTGTGGTCAGACACTACTTTGTGACTGAACAGCAACAATAATGTAACAGCAATGTATTACGCTTTCTTTCTTTTTTACCTCAGTCTTTTGAATTACACTTTGAACCACCTTATCATTCTGCTGGTTTTATTTTTATTGACCTGAGTATATCCTTGACATGTATTTTATATTATTGTACTTATTTTATATTTGAAAGATATTAATATTTTTCAGTTCAGTTCAGTCATTCAGTTGTGTCTGACTCTTTGCGACCACATGAATTGCAGCACGCCAGGCCTCCCTGTCCATCACCAACACCCGGAGTTCACTCAGACTCACGTCCATCGAGTCCGTGATGCCATCCAGCCATCTCATCCTGGGTTGTCCCCTTCTCCTCCTGCCCCCAGTCTCTCCCAGCATCAGAGATTTTTCCAATGAGTCGACTCTTCACATGAGGTGTTCAAAGTACTGGAGCTTCAGCTTTAACATCATTCCTTCCAAAGAAATCCCAGGGTTGATCTCCTTCAGGATGGACTGGTTGGATCTCCTTGCAGTCCAAGGGACCCTCAAGAGTCTTCTCCAACACCACAGTTCAAACGCATCAATTCTTTGGTGCTCAGCCTTCTTCACAGTCCAACTCTCACATCCATACATGACCACAGNTCTGGTATTCCCATCTCTTTCAGAATTTTCCACAGTTTATTGTGATCCACACAGTCAAAGGCTTTGACATAGTCAATAAAGCAGAAATAGATGTTTTTCTGAACTGTCTTGCTTTTTCCATGATCCAGCGAATGTTGGCAATTTGGTCTCTGGTTCCTCTGCCTTTTCTAAAATCAGCTTGAACATCAGGGATTTCACGGTTCACAAATTGCTGAAGCCTGGCTTGGGGAATTTTGAGCATTACTTTACTAGCATGTGAGATGAGTGCAATTGTGTGGTAGTTTGAGCATTCTTTTGCATTGCCTTTCTTTGGAATTGGAATGAAAACTGACCTTTTCCAGTCCTGTGGCCACTGCTGAGTTTTCCAAAGTTGCTGGCATATTGAGTGCAGCACTTTCACAGCATCATAATATTTTTAATGTATTAGAAATTATAGTTTGATAAAACATCCAGTGAAATTCTTATTTTTTAAGCCATTTCCCCATCCCATTGAGGAGTTGCTCCCATACCGCCAAGTAGAAAGGAGGATAGCATTCCTGCTCTATGCGTCCTCTTCATTCACCTCCCTTAGATCTCTGGAGAAGCCTCAGAAAATGATCTGCCCTTTGGTAGACTTTGCAGGACACTTCCATTTATAGAAGCATTCCAGGAAAAGAGGTGTTGGAGATCTTGGCATTTTATTAGTCACTGATGGATGTAAGAAGGGAGCAAGAATGTTTCCGAACTTTCTTCTGTTGGAGTATCCTCAGCAAATCATGCCTCATTTGTGAACTCTGGAACTCTGAATGGAGAATTACTTGAAAGACTAGTTTCTATTGCTTAATCACTATTTTCCCATGGAATATCTCTGATGCAAAAATAAGCACTTTAAAATTTGCTTCATAATATCTTTTTGGAATAAAATTGCAATCCATTTCTTAGGGGGAATAGATGATACCAGAAAACCTTTTATGAACTGATATAAAACAAAAATGGCTTTCCATCCCTGTTTGCTGAAACCTGGAGACTTTCCAAGATTTTTGTTTACTGCTTCTTTTTGTTCCGTATAAAACAAACAAAAGATGCATTGATTGAATGTTTACTCTGAGCCTGAATCATATTAAGCATTGCATCATATATATATGTGTGTGTGTGTATAAGTGCTTTATACAAATATATGTGCATTAAACAAATATGTGTGTATTATGCAAATATATGTACCTTGTACATACATATAATATATACACAAACTTGCCTTCCAGTGCAGGAGACGTAAGTGAGAGACAGTTTCTGTCCCTGAGTAGGGAAGATTCCCTGGAGGAGGGCATGATAACCCACTCCAGTATTCTTGCCTGGAGAATCTCACGAACAGAGGAACCTGGCAGTCGATGGCTTGTATGGTTGCAAAGAGCTGAAAACTACTGAAGCAACTGAGTACACAGCACACGTGCACCCAGGGTTCATTTTATCCTCAAATGTCGATTACCTGGGCTCTACCACTTTTGGAAATGGATGTAATACCTGTCTTGAAATTTAGGATGATTCTTTCCTCTTGAATTTGTTTTTCATGAAAGACTCCTCCATGATATCATCCAAGGCTGAGCCACAAGGGCTGGTTCACAGTCAGCACAGTTTATACCTTCTGCTGTGGCCTCAGATAGGAGAAAACCTGCCTGAGTTCTAGATAGAAGCACAGAGCTTCCTCATTTCCAAAGAATCCCAAACAAGGAAAATTCAATATTTTAATGGAAATACATGCAAAAATATTTACATGATGAGTGTACATTTAGATTCTCTCCACTACTGCTCTCTCCTTCCCTGCCCCCCCCCCACGCCACAGGTCTTATTTTCTATTCAAAGCAACAATTTGCTCAAGGCACATTTTATTCGCATTTGGGTTGATAATGTACAGTATGCAAATTGGATATGAGAGCCTCAGATATAAAAAAAAAAGTCAATCTAATTTGAGAATTTGATATCTATTTGGAGTTACTTACCCATGTCACTGCTGCTCAACACGCATCCTTGGGCTAGATGCCAGATGCCTTGCAGAGCATCATAATACTCAGTTGTTAATTTCATAGTCCATTGTAGCATCAAGGAATGGCTAAAGCCGCCCACAACCAAAGACGGCCAGCTGTGAAGTGGTTAAATGTTTGCCTTCCTCTGTGAATGCTGAGAAGTCTTTCTAAGACAACTACATTGACTTCAGAACTTGAATATTTATGCTACAGAGGAAATCAGCCATAAATTTGCATTTTTAACAGACTCTAGTAGGGATGAAAAGAGAAATAATAATTTTTAAAAAGGTATTGGGCAATAAAATCAATCCAGATTTTATAAAATCGGACCCAATTTTAATAGATAATTATTGAAAATAGAAGTCCCTTTGCTCCTGATTAAACCAAGAGTTGTTCTTAATGCAAGTTGTTCTTAAATCCATCCTTAATCAAATTTGTTCAGGGATTAACACGCTATTACTATAGCAATACATTATTTATCTGTCAGGGAATACACCATTCTACATAAATGAATTCCATAGATAACCAAAACATACTTCAAGTGCAAATGTTAAAAAAATAAGTGATTTTGATGAAAACACTCCTAAAACATATCATGTAACACCTGCTCTCTTAAACAGCATATGTCAAATAATTAACACTTTTTCTTAATGTAGTCAATATTTCCCTAGAACTACCAGATGGGATATGGAGTTGGGCAGGGAATAAAAATAAAGTTACAGTAATGACAATAAATATCATTCTTTGACTCTAACCTCCATTTGTTACTGCAGCATTTTTCTTCCCTAATGGTTTGTACAAGTACTAAAGGGAAAAGGTATTTATACAAGCAAGATAGGCTTGCTTCTTGGAAGGAAAGCTATGCCAGACCTAGACAAAGTATTAAAAATCAGAGACATTACTTTGCCTACAAAGGTCCCTGTAGTCAAAGGTATGGTTTTTCCAGTAGTCATGTATGGATGTGAGAGTTGGACAACAAACAATTGATGTCTTCAAATTGTGGTATTGGAGTAGACTCTTGAGAGTCTCTAGGACTGCAAGGAGAACAAACCAGCCCATCCTAAAGGAAATCAACCCTGACTATTCACTGAAAGGACTGATGCTCAAGCTGAAGCTCCAATACTTTGGCCACCTGATGCAAAGGGCTGACTCACTGGAAAAGACCCTGATGCTGGGAAAGGTTGAAGGCAGAAGGAGAAAGGGCTGGCAGAGCATGAGATGGGAAGATAGCAGCATCGACTCAATGAACATGAATTTGAGCAAACTCCAGGAGATAGTGGAGGACAGAGGAGCCTGGCAGGCTACAGTCCCTGGGGTTGGAAAGGGCCAGACATGACTTAGTGACTGAAGAGCCACCACAAAGGGCAAAGGGACAGTTCTTTTCAATACACCACGAGATCTTGTTTCTGCTCCTGAACTCTTGGGTGATGTGGGAAGAGGAGGGCGACTCCACTGTGCCACTGCTGCTGGTCTTGCTGTCACAGGTGTCTTTATTGTCTGCTGTGCTCGCAGACTGTCCTGCTGCAGCGAATTAAGATGTCACGGAAGTGACTGTCGTGTCCTGATGCTTCACGGCCAGCCACTGCTTCTGCCACCAATGATGAAGTGAAGCCCATGAAACGTGTGGTCCTCGGGTGACTGGCTGCCCCTGGGCCCCTTCCTGTGATGACTGTGAGCTCCTTCTGTGGCAGACTCACATCTCTGAGGCTGCGATTTATAAATGGGAGCAGACATTTCCCCACACTTCTGAATTATTGTGCTCCTAAAACTCACAGAGGTGATATGTGGAAACACATCTCTTTTCTTACTTGCAGCCTCATGGTTCCCTAAGAATATAAAAGTTCATGGCAGCTTGACTAAAGGATAAAATGAGTAACAGTAACTGTGGGTGTCCCCCATCTTTTCTCTAGGGTCCTCCAAGATTGTTCTCTAAAATAGATAATCTGTGGGTGCCTCAACAGCCCTTCTGAAGTGCCCACACATGGCTGAGTCTCAGTGGGAACATAACTTGGATGCAAGGATTTTCAGAAACAGCTGAGAGTTGCTATTATTAAGACAAATTAGTTCTTTACTGGGAAGATTAATAGTGGTTAGATAGCTAATTCCTTCTTACCAGGCGGTCAGCTCTAAGTGGAGTTGCCACTTTCAGTCCTTCCACCTCCTCTAGTTAACTGTCTTCAGTCTGTTAAAATTTGACCACACAGCTAACCAAGGTTGGTGGTGCTTTACATGAAATGTGGGTCTTTAAAGCATGATGAAAGTTCTTACTGCAACAGATTTCAATATTTCTGAAATCATACAATTTTTAGCAGCATACACCAAGTGATCAAAAGGCTCCCCAGGCAGTCTTAAAGATTGGGTTTAATGACAACATAAATAGGACTTCAGTCTTACAAAATACCACCAACTAATCTTGCTGTTATCTTGGGCCCATTTAAACACACTGTGACTCTGTTGTTTTCTATAGAACAGTTCATTTCTCTTACCTTGTTCTCCTAAAATTTTCATATTCTGGTCAACATAAAACCTTTCTTTGAAATGTGCGGTTTTATATAGCTCAACTACATGGCACAGGACACATGCAGCTCAGCCTTCTCTGAAGCTTTATGATTCCAAGCCAAGAGGACCAAGATGTGGTGGCCTACCTTGGAGAGAGCCATGGTGTGTGTCATGGATGCTCACTGAGAACCATGATGCTACTTACAGTGCTGTCCCCCTGCTCACCGGTTATGGCCATCAGGGTTGTACATCTGTGTCCAGGGTTCCTACTCCTCAATAGAAACACCTACATATGTTCACTGTCTCAGTTCAGTTCAGTCGCTCAGTCGTGTCTGACTATTTGCAACCCCATGAATCACAGCAAGCCAGGCCTCCCTATCCATCAGCAACTTCCAGAGTTGACCCAAACCCATGTCCATCGAGTCAACAATGCCATCCAACCATCTCACTCTGTCGTCCCCTTCTCCTCCTGCCCTCAATCTTTCCCAGCATCAGGGTCTTTCAAATGAGTCAGTTCTTTGCATCAGGTGGCAAATGTGTTGGTGTTTCAGCCTCAACATCAGTCCTTCCAATGAACACCCAGGACTGATTTCCTTTAGGATGGACTGGTTGGATTTCCGTGCAGTCCAAGGGACTCTCAAGAGTCTTCTCCAACACCACAGTTCAAAAGCATCAATTCTTCGGTGCTCAGCTTTCTTTATAGTCCAACTCTCACATCCATACATGACCACTGGAAAAACC
>SJYQ01004662.1:507395-551137 GCA_006410935.1 Redunca redunca
CACTATTTAAATATATTATAAATATT
Organism: Redunca redunca; assembly: GCA_006410935.1. NCBI lineage: Eukaryota > Metazoa > Chordata > Mammalia > Artiodactyla > Bovidae > Redunca > Redunca redunca. The sequence continues at coordinate 507,422 of SJYQ01004662.1, forward strand.
TAAATATGATGTTTAAATGTAGTGATTATAAATATGCTAATTATAATTTATATATGATTATGAAAGTGAAAGGGTTAGTTGCTTAGTCGTGTCCTATTCTTTGCCACCCCTTCATAGATGGGGAAACTGAGTCCTAATGAATTGCTTAATTCCATAGACCTAATCAGTCTATGTTGCCTTCCAGACTCTTCTGTCCATGGAATTTTCCAGGCAAGAATACTGGAGTGGGTTGCCATTTCCTTCTCCAGGGCATCTTCCTGACCCGAAGATTGAACCTGGGTCTTCTGCACTGCAGGCAGATTCTTTATCATTTGAGCCACCAATGATATATAATTTTATGTATTATACATTGCCATATATTATTATTATACATGCAATAATTAATTATTAATATATTATTAATGCAAGGTGGTCAAGTCTTCTTTATCTATAGGAAAACACATACCAAATGATATTAAATGATTAAGTTATGTGTTGGGAACCTTAAACTTTCAGGAGCAAGGCCAAATAGTAAATGCTGTGGTACTTCTCAAGAGCCATTCTCAGACATAGTAAAGCCTGAAACTACAGAAAGAAGCAGTTTGTTCAAGACTGACTCAGATATAACATTCCTTTTGCAAGGAGTGAGCTGGGAGCTGGGGTATTTCTCTCCTCAAAGAGTCAGGTCATGGCAAGCCCTTTGTTCTGAGTTTGCTTTGCCTCTGGGACTTTGGTTGTGAGGGTTTCTATGTGTTTCTGCCTTTGTGAGAAAGATTCTTGGGATTATCTTTGGATAATCATATTCTTTGGATAAGAATATGATTCCCTCTTAAGTGTAAATTATTGATTAAAAATCTATCCAGAAACACAAAGTCCAGCCAATTCAATTAATAATAATTTAAAAACTATTGATCTCATTTCTACTAGGAATATCTATGAAGAACTTAGTAACATAAATGACTTCACTTATTACCTATTTTATCTATAAAGAATGTTACACTTAGAAAACTTAGCAAATAGTATTTATTAAACACTAGACATATGCTGATTTTGATAGAGTTGACTAATTCTGATGGAGTTTGGAAACAAGCTATGCTTTTGTAGCAACTAATCTAAGGCAATATATATTACTGGCTTCTTTAAAAAATAACTGAAGTAAATTCTTTCCCTTACTGATTAGGTCTATGGAATTAAGCAGTTCATTAGGACTCAGTTTCCCCCATTTATGAAACAAGCGGATGAGGAGTTTGAATGAGTTGTCAATTATATTTTCTCTAAATTGCCTTCTAGCTCAATCATTCTATGATTCTTAATAACATATCTTCATTTCAACTTAAATTTTTCTCACCAACAAAACACTTAGCTGCTAATTTTATAAATATAATTTAAGCTTTTTAAGCCAGTGCTGCTTAAAAAAAAGCCATGAGAACCCAATTTGGTGAAAGTGAACAAAAGTGTTCATATTTGACACATTGCCTTTATTTTTTTTTTTCTTTTAAAATTTTTATTTTAACTTTAGTTTACTTTACATTACTGTATTGGTTTTGCCAAACATTGACATGAATTCACCACGAGTGCACAAACGTTCCCAAACATGAATCCCCTCCCACCTCCCACCCCATGCCATCCCTCTTTATAAGTAAGTACTAATAAAGAATGAAATATATTATACCCTTCCCCACCCTTCAGTGATTACAGAGTAAGGAAGCACTCTTAGCGTTTCACATGCATGTTACTTTTCTCTTTTCCATTATTATATGAATCAGTAACAACAACAAAAAAAATTCCCTTTGAAAGAATAAGCACCTTCCCCATTTTATTCAAATAGCCACAGCTATTCATTTTAAAGGGAGAACCTCAAGTAAAAATCACTGATAGAACTTTAGCATTAGTGCTAAAAATGGGACTTTTCAAGACAGATAATTTTTATAAAATCCGTTAGAGCAAAAAGCTTTATTTGGGACAGCATAGACTGTCATTGAGGAAATATGTCCATGGCTCTTTAAATGATCCTACTATTGCAAAATGCCAGATCACTCTGAGCTGTAGAGTCTCAGGCTTTGTGGGTGGAGGAAAAAAGAGTGACAGTCTGACTGCAGTGATCTGGGAGAAATGACAATTACAGGTAAAGAGGATCTATTTCTGTGCTAAATAGGTTAATTTTTTGGCAGAGAGACTCTTTCTGATCTAGTTAAGTTAATGAAGTTTTTCCTGAATTAAACTGAGTTGATGTGCTTTGCTAAAGCTTTGGAGGCTGTCAGAGTTCTGCCAACAATAAGCATTTGAAGTATTTGAGAAAGGGAGAATAAACATTTTGTGAAAATCAGACACTGCCTTGAGACATAATAAATGCCTAAGTGAACAGAATTAAGAACTTGAATATATATCATAATGACTAGATGCATTTTTAGAGCCTGATATAATGTTTTTCTTAAGCCTTTACTATGATAATGCTTAAAAATGTGAAGAAGAGAAAAAACAAGCAGAAAATACCTGTCAATCAAAACCAGTTACATAAAACCTAAGTAGGAAATAGAAGCTGTGTTTAGCGACCTGTGTCTATGCTGTCTAAGCTGTGTCTTTCCAGAATTTTCTCTTGTTGAGGAAACATGCCCCCAAACCTACCAGATCACTGTGCAATAAAGGGCCAGGTACAGACCTATTTCTAAGCAAAACTGTGAGTCAGTCTTAGCCTTGGTCTCTTGTTACAGCTTCTCTTTCCAAATTCAAGTAACTCACCCTCCCGCCCCTTCTCATAAACTGAATCCCCCCACCAGTTACTCTGTTTCCCGAACTGGGATCTCACCAGCATCTGTTGGCTTACAAACCATATTTCATAATTAACAGATTGTACTCCTATTGGCAAGAGACCAAAGGCAAAAATGCTCCAAAATAGCTCATTCCTTTCACATTCTGTTATTTTCATCAACTATGTCAGTGGTCCCTTACTTGTGGATTTTATAGTCCTGTAAAATTTCAACAACAACAAAAATGGGATTGTGGGTAATGGTGAGCAGTGAAATAGAGCTATCAGGTAGATGTTGGATTCTAGCAAAGGAATATCACACACACACACATGCACGCACGCATCCAATTTATTTGTCCAATGGTACAGAAAAGAATAGATGGGGAAACAGTGTCAGACCTTATTTTTTGGGTTCCAAATCACTGGAGATGGTGACTGCAGCCATGAAATTAAAAGATGTGCTTACTCCTGGGAAGGAAAGTTATGACCAACCTAGATAGCATATTGAAAAGCAGAAACATTACTTTGCCGACTAAGGTCTGTCTAGTCAAGGTTATGGTTTTTCCTGTGGTCATATATGGATGTGAGAGTTGGACTGTGAAGAAAGCTGAGCAGTGAAGATGCTTTTGAACTGTGGTATTGGAGAAGACTCTTAAGAGTCCCTTGGACTGCAAGGAGATCCAACCAGTCCATTCAATCAGTCTTGGGTGTTCATTGGAAGGACTGATGCTGAAGCTGAAACTCCAATACTTTGGCCAGCTGATGCGAAGAGTTGACTCATTGGAAAAGACCCTGATGCTGTGAGGATTTGGGGGCAGGAGGAGAAGGGGACGACAGAGGATGAGATGGCTGGATGGCATCACTGACTCGATGGAATGAGTTTGAGCGAACTCTGGGAGTTGGTGATGGACAGGGAGGCCTGGCGTGCTGCGATTCATGGGGTCGCAAAGAGTCGGACACGACTGAGAACTGACTGACAGAAAAGAATGGATGTGAGACAGCTGCACAGAGAAGAATAGATGTAGCGTGTTTCAGTGCAGATTTTCCCTTGCTCTTGTTTCTCTGCAGGGTATGTATACCTATCTCTGTAGAGTAGTCGGTGATACTTCCACTTTCTGGTGGAAGACTGCCAGAATTGAGGAAAACCCCCAATTCGTCCTTTACCATAAGCCTTTTGTTGCGTTTTTATTACCATTTAAGAAGCAGTTACACTGATTATGTACCTCCATCAAGACGATGTCTGTATCAGATGTACTGAAGTCCAGATTTTGAAAACTCAGCCTAAGAAATGTCCTGTCCTCATGATGAGGAGTGAAGAAAGCAAGAGATGGTACCCGGTATCTCTTAACACCTCCCTTCGCCTTCTCCAGGAAGGATGGTCAGCTTTCCCAACTTTATTTGCCAAGTAAGGGAATCAAAATATAATAATAAAATGAAGCACAACTATCTCTGCATCAATCATTAATATTTTATTAAAATACATTTTGACATTATTGTAGGAAAATCATCTCAAAACAGAAGGAAGCCCTTTTAACAGTTTCTGAAGGCTAGAGAAAGCCATATTAGTGAATGGAGACGCTCCCCTATGATATCTGTAACTCACAGAGCTACATCAAAGGTATTTGTTCATAAATTGATTAGCTACCAGCTTCCATCGTAACATTGATAAACCGGTTACAGTTGCCTTTTTCTTGCAATATATTAGCATACACTAGGTGGCGGTAAGGATGCATATATTAATAAAAGCTAGTAGCGTTCGTCTGAGATGAAAATTCATAAATTTTAAAAATACCCTAAGTCTCAAAATTAAATTAATTTGATTAGTGAGAAAAGCTAATCACTATGATAAAGGCGAATTTATAGCACAAACCCCCCAAACACCATAACCATTAAAAATGAAGATTTGTTAATTTTTAAATTTAAATTTATTTTTTTGGTATATTTTCCTCTGATTTCCATATTCTCAAAATAGATTTTCTAAAATATGTATTTCATCCAAAAGTTAGTCTTTGTTATATTAAAGCCAAACCAAAACCTCTAACTCCCTTTAGTTTCTTGAGTCTCTCTGTCACTGTCTTTGTCTACTCGGTATTCCGAAATCCCTACGTTGTTTTTAGTCCACCTTTCACAATATTTACCTGTGCAATGAGAGATGGTTGTTACTCCTACTTCTCGCCCACTTTCAGCTATCAGTTCTTCGCAGTGACATATCTACAAGCTGCTTACAACCCTACCCCACAGAGCGAGTTTTCTAACTGACAGAAAAGCATCAATTGCTTAGCCTTACCCTTCTCATAGGACATTTGACTCATGAGCAAGTCACTTCAGCAGTGCCAATGGAGGAGATTTGAATCATCAGTATTTTTAGTCCAGGTGAGGGCTAAGAAAAATTAGAATAGCTTAAACAAGTGCAGGTCACCAGCCTCTGGCTATGCAGTTTAGTCCAATAACAGAAAACAGTCAGGACAATGACAGCCACTGTTGACTTAACATTCCCTTTTAATCTCTTCCCTCTGTATTCCTCTCTGTAAGGACTGAATGCTCCCGCCCCCCCCACCCCCCNTAATCTCCACGGTGATGATATTTGGAGATCTTTGGGAGGTAATCATGTTTAGATGAGGTCATGAAACCTCATGGAGTCCCCTATGATGGGATTACTGCCTTGCAGGAGGAAGAGACTTGAGCCTGAGCAGGTGGGTCCTCTGCAAGCCAAGAAGAGAGCTCTCAGTAGACCCCAGCGATGCTGGCACCCTCTGTCAGACTCCCAGCCTCCAGAACTATGTGTATTAAATTTCTTTTTTTTTTTTTTCTTTTTTTTTTTTTAAGCCATCCAGTGTCTGGTATTTTGTTTTGGCAGAACCAAGCTAAGACATTCTCTAAACTTCACGCTAGTTCATCTTCTTTTCCTTCATCGTCTTCACGGTCCGTAACTCAGAACTGCTATGTGCTGTGGTTTAGACGATCCTGTTTTAGAATCCCTCCATTGGCACTGCTGAACTGCCGTACAGCAGGGGTCCCCAGCCCCTAGGCCATGTGCTTGTACTGGTCCTTGTCCTGCTAGGAACCAGGGTGCACAGTGGGAAGTGAGTGGTGGGTGAGCGAGCTCTAACTCTCTGTATTTACAGCTGCTCCCCCATGACCGGCATTACTGTCTGAGTTCCACCTCATGTCCAGTGAGTGGTGGGTTTGGATTCTCATCGAAGTATGAGCCCTACTGTACTTACATCATCCTGAAACTATTTCCACCGCCCACCAGTGTCTGTGAAAACACTGTCTTCCACAAAACCAACCCCTGGTGCCAAAAAGTTGGGGACTGCTGCCTTACACTTGCCGATGCAAAATTCCTATGACTTTTCCCATTTTTTCTGATTTCCTTGAGAATTTCCTTAAAATTTCCCTGATATTTGGGGAATACTAGGTCAAGAAAAATGGGACTTTGGTAAACATGGGGAGGTACACGAGTGGAGGACTTGAGGCACATCTCTGAGGGGTGGCAGTGTTTGAATTTTATTATATTACATAGGAGAAGTAAATATAGAGGATTGTCTTGTGAGTCACAGTAAATAATAAACCCTCAAGTTCAAGGAGATTAAAATACGGGAGAAATAGAATTCAAATCTACAATTCTGATATCACCATAGTAAATTCTAATACCTTTTGTCATCATCTGACCATTTTTCGTATATTCTCTTATTTGTTTCTATTTTCTTTCATTCTTTCCCACTCTTCTCTAAGAATCGTGTTCCATCTATTAATCAAAAGCCCTTACTTTGGGAAGATAATGTTGGGATTAAACTGCAGGATAGATTAAGTCAGGGAGGGACAGGAATGAGAAAAAAGATAGCTATGGATGGTGGGATGCAGCTGGTAGGTAATGAAGTCTAAATTAAGTCAGTCACGGTGATAATGGAAGAACTTCCTCTGTGGTCCAGTGGTTAAGACTCCGTGAAGCCAGTACAGCGGGTGTGGGTTTGATTCCTCATTGGGGAACTAAGGTTCCACATACTATGCAGCATGGCCAAAAGACTAAAACAAATAAAAAATGATGCTAATGGAGGCAGAGAGAATCCATGAGACCAGTTAAGTTGCATTAGACTGAATTGGGAAAGACCCTGATTATAGCATGGTAATTCTCAAAGTACATTTCCTCATTTATATCTTAATCACTTAGGATCTTTGTTAAAATTCATGCTTTTCTGGTTTAACTTTTAGTCATGGCAAAATACATGATTTTAAATTTGCCATCTTAACCATTTTTCAGTTTACAGTTTAATAGTGTTATGTATACTCACAATGTTGTATAACCAACTGACTGAACTTTTTCAACATGTAAAACTGAAGCTCTATACCCATTAAATAATAACTCTCAACTTCCTCCTCTCCCCAGTCCCTAGCAACCACCATTCTACTTTCTTTCTCTATGAATTTGACTACTTTATTTATCTCAAATAAGTGGATTCGTACAGTGCTAGTCATTTTGTGGCTGGCTTATTTCACTTAGCATCATGTCCTCAAGGTGCATCTGTGCTTCAGTTGGTACCAGGGTTTTCTTTTTTTAAGGTTGGATAATATCTTGTTGCTTGTATAGGCCACACTTTGTTTATTCATTTATCTGTCAATGGGCATTTGAATTTCTTACACTTTTTGCTATTTTGAATAATGCTGCTATGAACATAGGTGAACAAATATCTCGTCAAGATCCTGTTTTCAATTCTTTTGGATATACATCTGGAAGAATAGGGCCTCCTGGGTGGTGCTAGTGGTAAACAACTGGCATGCCACACACACACACACACACACACACACACACACGCACACACACAGAGGAAATATGGACAGTATAGGATTAAAAACAGCTCCTGTTTCTTCAGGTAGAAAAATGAAAGGGAGTTATTAGTAAATGTTTGAAATCTAAGGTTTAACAAAGGTAGTTTCACTTGGGAAATGCATATGTGCTCAGTTGCTCAGTTGTGTCCAACTCTTTGCCACCCCATGGACTATAGCTAACCAGACTCCTCTGTCCATGGGGTTTCCCAGGCAAGAATACTGGGGTGGTTTCCATTTCCTACTCCAGGGGATCTCCCTGACTCAGGGATAGAACCCGCCTCTCCAGCATTGTTAGGCAGATTCCTTAACCTGCAGAGTTTCTTGGGAAGCCCTGAGACATGCATCACACCAAAAAAAAAAAAAGTCTGTAAAATCTTATACAGCCTAGGAGGGCAACAAAGTCTTTTTTAGGGAGTGACTAATGGCATCTGGTCCCATCACTTCATGGGAAATAGTTGGGGAAACAGTGGAAATAGTGTCAGCCTTTATTTTTTTGGGCTCCAAAATCACTGCAGATGGTGATTGCAGCCATGAAATTAAAAGACGCTTACTCCTTGGAAGAAAAGTTATGACCAACCTAGATAGCATATTCAAAAGCAGAGACATTACTTTGCCAACAAAGGTCCATCTAGTGAAGGCTATGGTTTTTCCAGTGGTCATGTATGGATGTGAGAGTTGGACTGTGAAGAAAGCTGAGCGCTGAAGAATTGATGCTTTTGAACTGTGGTGTTGGAGAAGACTCTTGAGAGTCCCTTGGACTGCAAGGAGATCCAACCAGTCCATTCTAAAGGAGATCAGTCCTGGGTGTTCTTTGGAGGGAATGATGCTAAAGCTGAAACTCCAGTACTTTGGCTACCTCATGCGAAGAGTTGACTCATTGGAAAAGACTCTGATGCTGGGAGGGATTGGGGGCAGGAGGAGAAGGGGACAACAGAGGATGAGATGGCTGGATGGCATCACTGACTCGATGGATGTGAGTCTGAGTGAACTCCAGGAGTTGGTGATGGACAGGGAGGCCTGGCATGCTGCGATTCATGGGGTCGCAAAGAGTCGGACACGACTGAGTGACTGAACTGAACTGAAGTGTAAACTAAGATCTGAAAGACTTGGCTAGAAAGATGCTGTGACCATCACTGTGATATAAAGTCAAAATTCATGCAGTCATATACAATAATTTACTGACTACAGTCATTATGCTTCCTTCTTTTAATTCTAGAGAGAGAACATTTGGTCAGTTGATCGACTGTCCTTAGGGTAGGTGTCCAGTTCTGATCCATTCAGTAGAGGCTTGGGGAATGGGAATGTGTCATATGGCCTCTGGTTTCCAAGGACTCAGGAAGAGACTGCTACGCTTGAAGCTGGGTATGACAGCAAACTGACTTATGTGTCTAATATAATCCGCCATTCACCTTTGCAATTCCAAACCTTAACAGAGGACCAGGAATATAGGAAACATTCAGTGTCAAGTGATTAAATGAGTAATCAGTTCTAAGGAGATGGATGGAACTGGAGCCGATTATACAGAGTGAAGCAAGCCAGAAAGAAAAACACCAATACAGTATACTAACGCATATATATGGAATTTAGAAAGATGGGGATGATGACCCTGTATGCGAGACAACAAAAGAGACTCAGATCTATAGAGTGAACTTTTGGACTCTGGGGGAGAGAGAGAGGGAGAGGGTGGGATGAGATGGGAGAATGGCATTGAAACATGTAAAAAAAAAAAAAAAGAATACTGTAGTGGGTTGCCATTTCCTTCTCCATGATACTGACATCACTTCAGAATTGCATATTTTATTGCTCTGTGACTATTTCAATAATTTGAATAAAGTTTGTGAAATATTAAAAAAAAAGTGATTAAATGAATAAAGGAAATTTAAGAGATTGGAGGCAATTTGGAGCTTCTCTTAAGCAGTAATGGAGAATGCAATGGGACCCCACTCCAGTACTCTTGCCTGGAAAATCCCATGGACGGAGGAGCCTGGTGGGCTGCAGTCCATGGGGTCGCTAAGAGTAGGGCACGACTGAGTGACTTCACTTTCACTTTTCACTTTCATGCAGTGGAGAAGGAAATGACAACACACTCCAGTATTCTTGCCTGGGTAATCCCAAGGACAGGGGAGCCTGGTGGGCTGCCAGCTATGGGGTCGTACATAGTCAGACACGACTGAAGTGACTTAGCAGCAGCAGTGGTTTAAGCAGTGAGGAAATCTCCCAAATCAATTACAACTACATTCAGTGTAGTTGTACTCTCACCCTCATGCTGCTGCTAAGTCACTTCAGTCTTGTCCGGCTCTGTGTGACCCCATAGACAGCAGCCCACCAGGCTCCACTGTCCCTGGGATTCTCCAGGCAAGAACACTGGAGTGGGTTGCCATTTCCTTCTCCAATGCATGAAAGTGAAAAGTGAAAGGGAAGTCGCTCAGTCGTGCCTGATTTTTAGCGACCTCATGGACTGCAGCCCACCAGGCTACTCCATCCATGAGATTTGCCAGGCAAGAATACTGGAATGGGGTGCCATTGCCTTCTCCGCTCACCCCCATAGTCTTTGGCAACTGTGTCTAACAGACATGCTAACACTATTGGGTTAAAAATATTTGGGTTATTATAAATGCCTGAAGTTTTCGCATCATAATCCAGTTCTCAGACTTTTTAGAAGAGAAGAAACACCCGGGTAGCATATGTTAAATGCAAATTCCTGGGTCTAGTACATTTCAGAACAGTCAGAGTAGAAATCAAGAACATGAATTTCAGTAGGGTCCTGCAACTATTCTTCCAATACTTTTTCTGACTCTTTGTGACCCCGTGGACTGTAACCCTGCAGGCTCCTGTGTCCATGGAATTCTCCAGGCAAGAATACTGGAGTTGGTTGCCATTCCCTTCTCCAGGGGATCTTCCCAACCACAAGGATGGAACCAAGGTCTCCCTCATTGCAGGCAGATTCTTTACCGTCTGAGCCAGTGGGGAAGCCCCCACATTTCCCGTATCTATTAGCAAGTCCTACGAACTCTACTATCAAAACCTGAGCAATTTCACCCAGTTATCTCTGCCATTATGACTGTTGTTTTGGTTTAGGTCATATCCTTTCTCACCTGGACCACTGCAAGAGCCTGCAACCTGGTTTCCCTCCTTCTACTCCCCCTCCCCCAAATAACTGCCCAAGCAATGTTTTGTGAAACCAGGTCCTTGGACACACCTGTTTTATTTCTACTTTAAGACTTTTCCTTTAGCTTATATTTCTTCCCAGAATGCTCTTTGGTTTCTTCTTTCCATCACTGGTTCCTTCGTATCATTCCCTCTCAATGCTACCTCTCAGAGATGCCTTCCCTGACTACCCCATCTAAAAATCCCCTGGGCACAGTTATAGCATCATCCTATGTCAATTCTCGCCCTGTCCTTTTCCACCATGTGTTATTATTCTTGTTTCTTTCATGTTTTTGTTGTAGTCCCACCCCTCTGAGAAACTAAGTTCCATGAAAACAGAACCTTGGCTCTCAAATTCACCTTGAGATCCCTGGAGCCTAGAATATTTTTCTGGGGATGACGTGGTTTCAATATATACTTGTTGCGTGAAGATGTAAAGACTGTAATCTATAACCCTTACATATTCCGTCAATCGGAAAACTTACCTAAAGGTACTCGTTCCAACTGAACAAAGATTCTCGCCGGGATAACATTTCATTCTTTAGTAATTAGCATCTGCAACCTCCAGTCTTTTCTGACATAAGTTGTGCAAGGGAAGAAAAAGCATATTCATTGTTGCATATGTCAACTAGAATAGGAACAGCTTCAGACAGAAGAACTCTAGAGGTGAGAGCCTGTCCTCCACTCATCTCCTCAGAGGAAAGGATGAATCACTTAACCTCGTGGCACTCTGGCTCTGCCTTCAGGTTAATCACACTGACCTTTCTAGCTGGGATTGTGCAGTTAACTAATCAATGTCTATAAAGCATTTGGATAATGAAGAAGGCTGCAGAAATAATGATAATAATCTCTTCTGCTGACACATGGTGTGAACAACAAAAAAGAGCAAAAAAAAATTTATGCTATGAAGACTTCCGTGGCTATGTGCAATTATTTTTACATTTATGTTGTACAACCTAACTTTTATTCCTTGGGACTTAGACCCTTAAATTGTTGCCCCTTTTAAGGCAGATATCCTAATATTATTAAAAAAAAAAAACAAAAAAAACTTGTTCTGCCAGGTTGGAGTAATTTTCTCCTTTTCACTTGCCTGCAAGTGACAAATTGTCACCTTTTTATTACAGTGCTCTTTGGTGTCGGAGAAGACATAAAACGTGCATTTAAAATTACTATATACTGAAACCATCCAGGTGGGTGTTCTGTTCAGGTTTAATTTGATGAAAATGGCTGGGAATGTTGACCCTGTGTTTGTATTTCCCAAAGAGGAAGCTGTTTACCAGGTGTCTGATTGCCTTATCCCATCCTCTTTGGTCACGGTAAGGTTGGACAGTGGCAAGAATTTTAACCATTTGCTTTTCTTAAGGTAATTTTCTTTTTTAAATTTATTTATTTCTATTGGATCAGAGTTGCTTTTTACAATACTGTCTTATTTTCTGCTGCCCAACAAAGTGAATCTGTTATATGTAACATATATCCTCTCCCTCGTAGACCTCCCCCCCATCCCTCCCACCCCACCCCTCCAGGTCAACACAGAGCACCGGGATGAGTTCCCTGTGCTATGCAGAAGCTTCCCGCTAGCCATTTGTGTTGCACATGGCTGTGTATAAGTGCCAGTGCCACTCTCCCAGCTTGTTCGACCCTTCCCTTTCCTCTCTCTGGGTCAGCAGTCTGTTCTCTTTGTCTGCCTCTCTCTTCCTGCTGTGCAAATAAGTTTATCTGGGTCATTTTTCTAGATTCCGTATATATATGTACTAATGTACAGTGTTTGTTTTTCTCTTTCTGACTTACTTCACCCTGTATGACAGACTCGAGGTCCATTCACATCACTACAGATGACCCAGGTTTGTTCCTTTAACCATTTGCTGTTGCACGTAGGACTGCCTCTAGGACAAACATGGAAGAAATGTGTTTAGTGTGGTTTAGCCATCATTTTCCAGGACTTTAAGTCCTTTTCTAGCATTTTGTTTATTTTTCTACATCCTCATTACTCAAGAATGCAAGAGAAATGTGTTGTAGAAACTCAAGCAAAAATAATCCATGTTTCTCAAGTGTGCCCTTCCAGAAATGGTGCTTAAGGAAAACTGTGGGGTTCAGTAATATTTAACCCAAAGGAATGGGTGCACTAATGGAGCACCTGCGAAAAGATTAATATTTTAAGCAGGGAAGCTCCTGGTGTCTTATGACTCATATCACATAATACTGCCTGATTTGACCAACATCGTCATGGGTTAAAACTGGCCCTGTTTCAAGTTCAATAACTGAATCAAGGTTGAATTCAAGACCACATTGCTTCCCTCTGATAGCACCATTTTTATATGCTCTAGAATCTTGCTTCCTCAAAGGCAAAACGAATGCTCTACCTGACAGTCCTTGCTGCTAGCTTTCCTTTCTTTTTTTTTTTAGGAGAGTTGTAAATTATGAAGTTAGACTGAAGCTAGATTGAACAGAGAGCATATCAAGAGTAAGACCTACAATGACATAATAAAAAAAAATCAGATTTCTAATATTACCAATTTGGAAAGATACCAGTAAAGTTGAAACTCTTGCTGACTTCACAGAGGCTCTAACTAAGACACAATTTTCTCTGAGGTGTTTTATGTCCTTTCAAACATCCAGAAAGTCATGTAACTTCGGGCTGCTATTCAAAAATGTTGAGAAGAGTTTTTGCACATAGGAAACTATCAAGCTGGTCAGAAGATCATTGCGTTATGGAAACTTTAAAAAGCTATTACCCAGAAAGGAGCAAAATATGCTTTTTAACGAATTCAAGTATCAGAGAAAGTGTTCATCACAGCTGTTTGATAACCTCAATCATGCTGTGTCCAGGTTCCCTTTCATAATTAGAAGTGCAGGAAGAAAAACACGACTCTCCCACACTGCAGGGGATGTTTCATAGAACAATAAAGGGCTGCTCCCATATATTCTCAGCCGACAGACAATAAAAGAGAAAATTGGTCTACTAAAAAATGATAGTAGGGCTTAGGAGACAAGAATGGTGGTGGTGGATGTGTTAAACAGTTATTTTGGCTCTAATCTTTCTAGAGGACAAAGAGGATGGAGAGGATTTTCTTTTCCCTTTTATCTTGTTCCCAAAGACCCCATGTTATGAAAAATCTTATCTACCAAAAACAAGACAAAACACAAAACAAATCCTGTTATTAATAATGTAGACATTCATGTATGAAAAGCAGGTAGGCAGTCAGAATCCAAAATGAGGGAAACAAGGGTTTGGAGCCCTGCTTTCTGTTCTTGAGGACTTTAATTTCATTCTTCCTACCCCTGCTCCAGACATCCACAGATCTCACTCCTTACTGCCTTGGGTCAAATGTCCAAAGGTTCAAAAATCTGACATATTGTCTAAGATCCCCTGGAGGAAGGTATGGCAACCCACTCCAGTATTCTTGCCTAGGAAATCCATGGACAGAGGAGCCTGGAGAACGATAGTCCTTGGGATCGTAAAGAGCTGGGCACGACTGAGTAACTGAACATAAGTCAAAAGTCAAAGTTTCATCAGCATCAAATAGTCCCACATTCACCAGGGCACCTCTGCTTCCACCGACATCTCGTTTCCTTCTTCTTCTTCATATTTCTTTATTACACTTTAAGAACATTTTGTTTTTATTCATTTAGTTCTCACTCTGCTAGGTTTTCACTGTTGCACGGACTTTCTCTAGTTGCAGTGAGCAGGGCCTGCTCTCTAGTTGTGGCACACGGGCTTCTCATTGTAGTGGTTTCTTTTGTTGCAGAGCACAGGCTCTATGGCAAGCGGGATTCAGTAGTTGCAACACGTGGGCTCAGTAGTTGTGGGCCCCAGGCTGTTGAGCACAGGCTCAGAAGCTGTGGCCCTCGGGCTTAGTCGCTCTGCAGCATGTGGGATCTTCCCGGACCAGGGATCGAACATATGTCTCCTATACCTGCAGGAGGACTCTTTACCCCTGAGCCACCAGGGAAGCCCTTCATTGTAGCATTTATCACCACCAGACATAAGAGTTTGTTGGTTTGTTTTCTGACACCCTCCACTATAATTTAAGCTCCATGAGGGCAAATACTTTGTCAGTTTCCTTGACTGTCAAGTTCCTAGAGCCCACAGCAGGGTGGGGTGTATTGTACTGGCATCACATGACATGTCTGTGGAATGGAATGGGTGAGTTGTTCAAAAATCATCGATGCTGTATGATCAGTCCTTTCACTGTTTACTATAGTTAGTTTCAACTGTTTTCCTTGAGACTCTAGGCAGAAAGTAATCCTCCAAATCATTTTTTTTAGTGTTATTTCAAATTTATGTTCTGTGTTTATTCAATAGTTAACCAAACCAGACAGTATTTATTAATTTTTTTCCAAATATACTCTGTGCTATAGTGGGAAATACTAGTTTTTGATATATTTAATTATTTTGAACTTAATTTTTATTGGAGTATAGTTGATTTACAATGTCATATTAGTTTCCACTGTACAGCAGACTGAATCAGTTATGCTCGTTTTCACTCTTTTCCAGCTTCTGTTCCCATATAGATCATTATAGAATATTGAGCTGAGTTCCCTGTGCTAATAGGTTCTTATTAGTTACCTATGTTATATGGTGTGTATATGCCAGTCTGTATTTATAACCTAGTTCTGCCTAGCTGAGTCTTGTTTCTTCGATATAAATGATAGAGATAGTTATGTAAAGCTGCCTAAACGACAGTGGTCTTTGTGAATTAATGATGGTTCTTTAGTTGTTTCTGTTGACAGTACATCATCTGGAGGTGCAGTACACTTCCTATAATATAGCAGAAAGGTCGCTGGCCTCCCAAGAAAGTGCTGAGACAGATAACCTATGATTTCATCTACATGCGGAAGGGAATGGGGACTGAAGAGGAAGTCTCCTTTCTCTGCTATGCTCAGCGCTGGTGGCTCCATGTCCCAGTTGGCTTGTATCCTATTGACCTTCTTGGAACTGTCCTTCCAGAAGCACAGATCTGTTGCTTCCATCTAGGGGGTCAGTCACTCAGTTGTTTCTGACTCTCTGTGACCCCATGGACTGCAGCCCACTAGGGTCCTCTGTCCATGGGATTTTCCAGGCAAGAACACTGGAGTGGGGTGCCATTTCCTTCTTCAGGGGGGATCAAACCTGGGTCTCCTGCATTAGGAGGTGGATTCTTTACTGCTGAGCCACAGGGCCATTCAAAAGTCTGTTGGCATCAACAACTCCCTTTAAATGTGAAGAGGGCGCTCTGTTATCCTCATACCCACAGGGCTGTTTATCATTCCTCTATCCAATTGCTTGTGAGCCCAGGACATAAATGCACTACTTTGAGGCTGGAGGTTCTATCACCTCTGCTGTTTCCAGCTTGATGGTGCTACTAGAGGTTTTAGTTGCTTCCATATGTCCAGGGGCAGCTCACTTCTGACAGAAGAATCACACCCCACATCTGCTCCAGTGCAGGGTTCTCAAGGACTGCTTGAATTCTACCTGAGCATGACTGACAGTGAGAAGGGTAATTGGTTTCCCCATGACATCTTCCTGCTCCCCTATGACCCATTACAGGAAGGACAGAGCAACAAAGTCCAGCATCTTCACATTGTTCCATGATACTGTGGTTGACGTTTGCCCACAGTCCCGTGATAAGTAAACTGGCAGAACCTGGAGCTAGAGCTCGTCATGTTAGAAAGATGATGAGTTTGGTCTGGAAACCTTGAACCTTAAGACCTCCTCTCATTCTGTTGACACTTCCAGGGTGATGGTACCTGATGTATGGTTCTACTTACCACCTCTGTCTACCTGTATTCTCACTATGAGCTGTACATTGGACTCACCAAGGGAAGAGCTGAGGCAAGGGCATTTTCTAAAGCTTCTGGATAATTGTAACACACAATCACAATTGAGAAATATTGTCCAATATGATGATATTTCCCAAATTCCTTTCTCTGGCCCATACTTCTCTACTGAGCTTTGGGACCCATTTAAAACTTCTTGAGTGCCTCCAGTTGGATAAAAATAATGATAATGAATAACACTATTAGTTAACTTTTATGTATCAGGTCCTGCTTTATGAACTTTTATATGTTTACTCAATTACCACTGACTATAATCCTAAGGGGCAAACACTATTATAATCACCTCTTTTTATAGAAAGTCTGCTCTCTTAATCACTATTCAATGTTGTCCCTCCTTTCTGAATGATCTAAAAGGGCAAATAAACTTCATACATTTAGACCATGCATCAGTTTTTTCCCCTCATAATCTACTAAATTTACTCCTTCTCTCAGAGGGTATGATTAGATCACAGAAGAGCTTGCTTCCAGAAAGATCACAGTATAAGTGATTGGTTCTGTAAAAGATGTATGGATAAATAACCAGCAAAGCTACTGAACAGAGGCTGGTTTGTGATGACTGAAATAATTCTCAATGGTCAGAACACTTCATTGAAATTAAGTACCATTTAAAATTATCTCTAGAAAGGTATTTGAGCTAAATTCAGCTCAATTTAGTCAAATCTTATTTTGTGATTACTAGCTTATTCCATTGTTCCCAAGCCCTTACACATTGGAAAAAATGTCTAGCCTTTTCTCTGTAACTCAAGGAGTCACCAACCACACGGTGGAAGTTTCAGGAACTTCAGGAGTGACATTTAATAGATGATGGTGGGCTTCTTTCTGGTAGGCAGCAGGAACAGCTGGGGGGTCCCGCCTTACCCATCAGTCATGAAGCCATTTTGTAAGACATACTCAGTGAAGAGCTCAAGGAGCTTCATTTGACTTTTGAACATTTATTTAATAAAGAAGAAATATATATGAGGTCTCTGAAATTGAAGTTGCTCAGTCATGTCTGACTCTTAGCAGCCCCATGAACTGTAGCCTGCCAGGCTCCTCCATCCATGGGATTTTCCAGGCAAGAATACTGGAGTGGGTTGATGTTTCTTTCTTCAGGGAATCTTACTGACCCAGGGATGGAACCTGGGTCTCCCGCATTGCAGGCAGACTCTTTACCATCTGAGCCACTAGGGAAGCCCTATGAGGTCACTGGAGAGCTTTATGTAGCAAAATCTTTGACTACATGGAATGTTAAACTAAATAAAATTTCACATAATTGTATCTTTTCAGTTTGTATAAACCTACAGAGACATCCTGGGATTTTTATTTAATATTTTATTATTATATTTGTCTGTTTTAAATGTGTACTGTTACTCAGCTGTATCCAACTCTTTGTGACCCCATGGGCTGTAGTCTGCCAGGGTCCTCTGTCCATAGGTTTCTCCAGGTAAGAACACTGGAGTGGGTTGCCATGCCCTTCTCCAGAGCATCTTCCTGACCTACGGGTTGAACCTAGGCCTTCCACATTACAGGTAGATTCTTTACCATCTGAGCCACCAGGGAAGCCCCTTAAATGTGTATGTGAAATTATATTCCACCTTTTGCTTCTCTCAGCATAGTATTAATCAAATTAATAAAATTACTTAATTGATGAAATTACTTAAGTGGTGACCTTGCTTACATTTTACAAGGTAATCCTGACTTCTGTACAGTGGCCTGTGCTCTGCTGTGCTCGGTCATGTCTGACTCTTTGTCACCCCATGGACTGTAGCCCACCAGGCTCCTTTGTCCATGCACAGTGGCATAGAGAAATCCAAAATAATTGATTAAGAATCAGAAATAATGTCAAAAATTGGAACATTGTCCCTAAGATTCATTTGATGTTGGATATATATTGACATTAAAAACATAGTTAGAATAATCACCTGCATATAACTGCACTTATGTTGGTGTCTTTCACAGACCAGACACACCTGATGTTTATAAAAATGTTCTCCAAATTCCCTTAAGGCCACCTGGCCAGGTTCTGGCTATGAACATTTTATGTAGTGTGACAGACTTCTTTGTGAATTGTTAATGTGAATTTTCTATATTCCCAAGTGTTTCTGGTCTTTAGGATGCAATTTCCGTTCTTTGTGAGCCTGTTCAGAAAGCTCAATCACATTTCATATCTACTGCCAGTATGTCCTGAACCACTTCTAAATAATCTCATCTTTGAATATCACCTTGGTCTTGTTGAGATTAAATTTAAAACAGAAGTATATCTTGTAAGAACTAATTTCTGACAGATACTTGGAAAGAAGGGAAAGCATTTCTTCTGCACCTAATGGAAGGAAGGAGATTGTGCAGGAGGAATTTGCATACAGGTTGTGAAGATTTTTATAGTGCTTCACTATACATCTGAAAATTCACATAAAATAAATTGACTATCCTGAAAAATTCCCAAGAACTATAACAGGTGCCATTTGAGTTTGAAGTCTGATTTAGCTTAGGTTTAAAAAATGTGACATTCTGATGAAATACATGCATTCTACTGCTGCATGGCCTGGGTTTGGATCCCAGCTGGACCATTTATTGTCTCTGTGATCTCAGGCAACTTACCTCTCTGAGCATCAGTTTCTTCATCTGTAAAATGGGCAGTGTTCCATTTTACAGATTTTATAGACTTATCTATTTTATAGGCTTATTTTGAGGCTAAAAGAAGTCAATATTTATAATGTACCTATCTTTGTAAAGTTTAGAAAGAAAAAACTTGAAAATTTTCTTCATTGTGGCTGCAATCTGTGTGCTTAGAAATATTTTCATGCATGTTTCTATGTCAGCATTTTTCTGATGAGGTTCCTTTACTTATGGTAGAGAGAAACCAAAACTTCAAACAAAAATAAAGGGAGACTGTAAAGAGTCCAGAACTTCCTATTTCTGCTTTTAAATTTTTACAGTCAGTTGACACAGGATGGATCAATGTGGGTAAGAAATCAGTGGTTTCATATGCTTGAAGGAAATTGAATGTTATAAGTTAAAAGTAGATTTTTTCATAATTCTCTTATTTAGCACAAAGCTAAATTTCACAGCACCTATTTCTAGATTCTTTCTTTCAAACAATCAAAGATCAAAATGTGTGTCATTTTTTGTTTTAATCTGAATAGAATGAAAAGAATATTTTTGGTTGGATTGGAGTGTATTCATATTAAACTTACTAAAGAAAATGCAGCCAATTAACAGGATGAGAATTCACTTAGATCATTTCACTGATTTTAGTGTGGAAGTAAGTTTCAAATTTAGAGAAGAGTATACTCTTTAAATGTTAACTCTACTTTTGCAAGATGAATTCATGGATTGGTTCTTGTATAACCAGACCTTGTGTCAATTTGGGGTGAAGTTTTGTCCACAAGGGCCTGTTATGCTATTAAAAAATGTAAAGCTATTTAGGTTTAAACTTATCACTGTTACAATCAATGTCAATTAATGTCTTTGAATGCAGAAATGGAGAATGGGAAGACTTAAAGATGACTTCATTTGTGGTTTGGCAATTGGGTGAATGATGGTGACATTTAACAAAAAATAGGAAACACGAGAATACTGGGGAAACATGAATTCAACATCAGATGTATAGCATTTGAGGTGCTCATATGACATTTATTAAAGATACCAATTAAGCAGCTGAACAGAAGGAATACAGCTTTGGAGCTGTATAAGCTGGAGATGTTAATTAGCTGTGGTGCCTCAGACAGTAAAGACTCTGCCTGGAATGCGGGAGACCTGGGTTCGATCCCTGGGTTGGGAAGATACCCTGGAGGAGAGCATGGCAACCCACTCCAGTATTCTTGCCTGGAGAATCCACATGGACAGAGGAGCCTGGCAGCTACAGTCCATAGAGTTGCGCGAGTTGGACATGACTGAGTGTCCAAGCATGAGGTCATGCACACACAAGAGTATGGATGGTATCTGAGGCCATGTCTATGGACAGTACTGTTTATGAGGATTGTATAATGTGAGTCAAAAATCAGATCTTGAGCAGAGCCCTGAGGAAGTTGGGAAAAGGCTAGATGAGAAGCCAGCAAAGTGAACTTAAAGTGGTTAGAAATCTAGTATAATATTGTGTAAATCAAAGAAGTGCAAAAGGGTACAGTAGTCACACTGCCAAAAATATCCTTATATTATTTTAAAAAATAGAATACAATTCAGCATCTAAATGAAATACCTTCAAGTAAGGGAAACATCAGATAATGACTAAGTTAATCACAATTTTAAACACTTCTCATTTTGTAGACAGCATGTTAAACTTTGCAGGAAAGTACAGGTGGTTTAATCCAACTGAAGACTTCATGAATTTAGAAAGTGTTTTCCTTTTATAGATAAAAGGTTAAGACCTAGAATGGGAAGCAATATGTGTAAAGTCAGACGAACAGTAAATGGAAGAGCAGGCCAAGAGTTAAGGATTCCTGAATCTCAATATTTGTTTGGATTTTAAAAAAATCATTAAAGCCAAAATAAAAGTTTACAATAATGAGGTTGCATTAACATTTCTCAGACAGTAATGATGACATGAAGTGCATAAGAAAAATCAATGGCCTATAAAAGAGAAGTAATAAGCAAGTCATAATATCCCAGCAGAAATGGGGAAAGGGATTTGTTACCTGTCTGGGAATGATGGAAGTATTATAAGGTCTGTCTAGAGGTAGAATGATGACCTTCTGTTTCCCTTTTGTCATGTTGAGAGGTATCTGCCACAGAAAATCACAGTCTTCTAGGTCTCTGCTCATAATCTTTCTGAGCTTTATTCTAAGTATCAGCTGTACTCAACATAAGATAAATAGACGTGAGCTTCAGGTATGATCTATACCTATAATTGAAGATGGGTAACACTGATAAACAAGGTGGTGAAAGATTTACAATGAAATAAATAAACATTGACTATTTAGTCCTTAATATTATATTTGAGGACAAATTTTTATTTGAAGAGCAGTGAGGGCAAGGAGGATCATGGAAATTGTATTGTTAGATTTGTGAGACTAAAGTGGAGTCATTCCTGCTTTCACAAAAAAATGATTTCCATTGTGTTGTGTTAGGAAGTAAAATTCATTTAAAAAAAAGTCATCTAGTTATAGAGCAATAAGTATTGAAATTTTAAGGAAATGCCTTAAAGTATATTCTCTGGCATTTAATAGAAGAGTGTCTGTGCACACAATCTCCCACTCTATATGAACATTATACATGAAAAATATTGACGATGCTTTACACTCATTGATACTAACTACTAAAATGTGATCTCTAGAACTTCCCTGGTGGTCCAGTGGTTGAGACTCTGTGTTTCAACTATAGGGGGCATAGGTTCACTCTCTGGTTGAGGAAGTTCCACATACTAACCACATTCGTTGTTATTCTTGTTATTCAGTTGCTAAGTCATGTCCAACTCTTTGCGACCCCAGGGACTGCAGCCCTCCAGGTTTCCCTGTCCTTCACAGGTTTCCTTGTCCTTCACTATCTCATCGAGTTTGCTCAAACTCATGTCCATTGAGTCAATGATGCCATGCAACCACTTCATCCTCTGTGACTGGCAAATAAAAAGAAAATATAGTCTCCTAAATACTTTGATAGTGTAACCCATTAGTAAGAGATTTAAAGTAAGACCTGGGGAGGCTGGTCTGTAAGCACTGTATCACCTAACTAGCTATTGAGTTGGCTTCCATTTCTCCCAATAGGGGTGGCTGGTTAATTTAAACCTAGATTCTGTGGTCATTAAGTGTGGGCTACTGGAACTACTAGAATTTCCTGGTATGCTATAAAAAAAAAGATGATATAAATGAATTTATTTACAAAACAGAAGCAGAGTCACAGATATAGAAAACAAATTTATGAATACCAGCTGGTAAGAAGGAGAGGGATAAGCTAGAAGATTTGGACTGACATATGCACACTACTATATATAAAACAGAAAATTAATAAGGACCTACTAAGAGCACAGGGAGCTTTACTCAATACTTTGTAATGGCCTATATGGGAAAAGAATCTAAAATAGAGTGGGTATGTATATATAAATATAACAAAGTGAATATGTGTGTGTATATATATACACATATACATATATATGTATAACAGAATAACAGAGTAGATATATATGTGTGTGTGTGTGTGTGTAAAACTGATTCACTTTGCTGTATACCTGAAACTAACAAACACAATATTGTAAATTAACTATGCTCCAATAAAAATAAAGAAACCAGGGGGAGAACAAGATGGTGGAGGAGTAGGCAGACATGGAGTACATCTCCATGGATACATCAAAAATATACCTTCAGACACAGAAGTGCATGCAGAACAACAGCTGAGAGTGGACAGGGGTATCTGGCCGGTGGAAAAGAATATATAGTGAAGTGAAGTTGCTCAAAGGTGTCCGACTCTTTGCAACCCCATGGACTGTAGCCTACCAGGCTCCGCTGTCCATGAGATTTTCCAGGCAATAGTCCTGGAGTGAAAAGAATATATAGAACCACACAAAACTCAGTAGGATGAAGGAACTAGGGGAAAAAACAAGAGTGTTAGTAGGACAAGACCTTCCCTCGGTGGGTGGGAAAACTGAAGCAGGGATCCAATCCCCACATTGGGACAATTGTCTGAGTCAGAGGAGAAACATTTAAGTCTGAGAGTGAAACAGTTGACCTGTGGCAGCCTTAATGGATTGAGAATCAGACAATCCTTGGTGTAGACATATATACCCTGATGCTGGTCCCCTGGAAGGAGCAGCAGCTGAGAGCTGGAGTTTAGGGATTTTGGAGTGCTGCTATTGTCTGCAGAGAGACAGGTCAAGGGGATGTGTGGGAGGAGATCATGGTGGGAAATACCCATGGAGGAAAGCCAGGCAGTCACTGGCCTGACTTTGTAACTGCCATTTTCCTGGGGCTCACCTTTGGTTTCTCATTTTTGTATATTTGTTTTAATCTCACTCAATGCCATAACAAACCACTTGTGGACTCTTCATTCCTGACCAGAGATCATGCCCTGAACTTTTGGAGTGGGAGCACTGACTCCAAGATGCTAGACTATCAGAGAATGAACCCTAGGGAGTATCAAATGGTGAGAACCCACACAAATTAAATAACTTGAATACAAGACCCAGAATCACCCAACCACCAGTAGCACCCTGCCCAGGGTCTAAACAACAAGCAAAACAAAAATACAAACCCAATAATCAGCAGACAGGATTACCACCTCACTCAGCCTTGCCCATCAGAGGAAAAACACAAAAATTCAGCACAGATCTCACCCTATAGGAAGCTTACACAAACTTAGGAGGGAAGAAAGCAAAAGCAAGAAAGAATTCAACATTCTTCAGGGAAAGAATTAAACTTTCCTTGAAACCTGGGAAAAGGAGACCCCAAACACAATAAGTTTAAAAAAATTATGAAAAGGCAGAGAAATACTACACAAATGAAGGGACAAACTAGAAACACAGAAGTCCAAATAAATGAAGAGGAAATAGCAAACTACCTAAAAAAGAATTCAGAATAATGATAGTAAAGATGATTAAAAACCTTGAAAACAAAATGGAGAAAATGCAAGAATCAATTAACAAAGACCTAGAAGAATTAAAGAATAAACATAAAGAGACAAACAACACAATTACTGAAATTAAAAATACTCTAGGAGGAATCAATAGCAGAATATCTCAAGCAGAAGAATAAATCAGTGAGCTGGAAGATAAAATGGTAGAAATAACTTCTGAAGAGCAGAATAAAGTAAAATGACTGAAAAGAACTGAGGATAGTCTCAGAGACCTCTGGGACAATATCAGTTAAATGCGCCAACATTCAAATTATAGGGGTCCCAGAAGAAGAAGAGAAAAAGGAAGGGTATGGGAAATTTTTTGAAGAGATTATAGTTGAAAATTTCCCCAACATGGAAAAGGAAATAGTCAATCAAGTCCAAGAGCATAAAGAATCCCATACAGGATAAACCCAAGGAGAAACACACTAAGACACATGCTAATCAAACTAACAAAGACTAAACACAAAGAAAGAATATTAAAAGCAGCAAAGGAGAAGCAACAAGTAACATACAAGGGAAACCCCATACACTTAACAGCTGATCTTTCAACAGAAGCTCTGCAGGCCAGAAGGGAATGGCAGGATATATTTAAAGTACTGAGAGTGAAAAATTTACAACCAAGATTACTGTACCCAGCAAGGATCTCATTCAACATTGATGGAGAAATAAAAAGCTTTTCAGATAAGCTAAAGTTAAGAGAATTCAGTACCACCAAACCAGCTTTACAACCAATGTTAAAGAGAATTATATAGTCAAAAAATAGAAGAAAAAAGATCTACAAAATCAACCCCAAACAATTAAGAAAACAGCAATAGGAACATATATATCAATAATTACTTTAAATGTAAATGGATTAAATGCTCCAACCAAAAAACAGACTGGCTGAAAGGATACACAAACAAGATCCATATATATGCTGTCTATAAGAAACCCACTTCAGACCTAAAGACACATATAGACTGAAAGTGAGAGGATGGAAAAATACATTCTATGCAAATGGGAAGCAAAATAAAACTGGAGTATCAATCTTCATATCAGACAAAATAGACCTTAAAATAAAGAATATTATAAGAGATAACGATCAAGGGATCAATCCAAGAGGAAGACATAACAATTGTAAATATCTAGGCACCCAACATAGGAGCACCTCAATACATAAGACAATCACTAACAGACATAAAAGGAGACATTGACAGTAACACAATAATAGTAGGAGACTCTAACACCCCACTCGTACCAATGGACGGATCATCAAAACAGAAAGTTAACAAGGAAACACAAGTCTTAAGTGATACATTAGATGAGATGGATCTCATCGATATCTTCAGGACAGTCCATCCAAATGCAGAACACACCTCTCAGGTGCACATGGAATATTCTCTAGGAGAGCCCACATCTTGGGTCACAAATCAAACCTCAGTAAATTTAAGAAAACTGAGATCATATCAAGCATCTTCTCTGGCCACAATGCTATGAGACTAGATGTCAATTACAAGAAAAAAACTGTAAGAAGAAAAACAAACACATGGAGATTAAACTGCCCATTTCTAAATAACCAACAGGTTACTGAAGAAATTAAATTAGACATCAAAAAATTTCTAGAAACAAATGACAATGAAAACACGACAACTCAAAACCTATGGGGTGCAGCAAAAGCAGTTCAAAGAGGGAAGTTTATATCAATACAATCCCATCTCAAGAAACAAGAAAAACATCAAATAGACAACCTAACTTTACACCTAAATCAACTGGAAAAAGAACAAAAAACCCCCCAAATCAGTAGAAAGCCAGAAATCATAAAGACCTGAACAGAAATAACTGAAAAAAGAAATGAAAGAAACAATAGTAAAGATTAAAATAATAAAAGCTGGTTCCTTGAGAAGATAAACAAAATTGACAAACCTTTAGCCAGATTCATCAAGAAAAAAAGAGAAGAATCAAATCAACAAAATTAGAAATGAAAAAGGAGAGGTTACAACAGACAATGTAGAAATACAAAGGATTATAAGAGACTATTATAAACAACTATATGGCAGTAAAATATATAACCTGAAGAAATGGAAAGATTCTTAGAGAAGTTTAATCTTCTAAGACTGAACAAGGAATAAACAGAAATTATGAGCAACCCAAATACAAGCATTGAAGTGAAGCTGTGACCAAAAAAACTCCCAAAAAACAAAAGCCTAGGACTAGATGGCTTCACAGGAGAATTCTATCAAACATTTAGAGAAGAGCTAATGCCTATCCTTCTAAAACTCTTTCAAAAAACTGCAGAGGAAGAAATACTTCCAAACCCATTCTACAAGACCACCATCATCCTGATACCAAAACCAGACAAAGACAACACAAAAAAGAAAACCACAGGCTGATATCACTGATGAACATAGATGTAAAAATCTTCAATAAAATTTTAGCAAACAGAATTCAGCAAAACATCAAAACGCTCATACACCATGATCAAGTTGGTTTTGTTTCAGGGATGCAAGGATTCTTCAATATACACAAATCAATCAATGTGATACACCATATTAACAAATTGTAAGGTAAAAGCCATATGATAATCTCAATAGATGCAGGGAAAGCCTTTGACAAAATTCAGCACCCATTTATGATTAAAAGTTTTCAAAAAATGGGCATAGAAGGATCCTACCTCAACATAGTAAAGGCCATATAAGATAAGCCTAGAGCAAACATTATTTTCAGTGGTGAAAAACTGAAACCATATGCCCTAAGTTCAGAAACAAGACAAGGGTGTCCACTTCATCACTATTATTCAACATAGTTCTGGATGTCCTAGCTACAGAAATTCAGAAAAAAAAAGAAATAAAAGGAACCTAGATCAGAAAAGAAGTAAAGCTCTCACTGTTTTCAGATTACATGATACTGTATATAGAAAACCCTAAATACAGTATCAGAAAATTACTAAAGCTAATCAGTGAATTCAGCAAAGTTGCAGAATACAAAATCAATACACAGAAATCACTTGCATTTTTATATACTAATAATGAAAAATCAGAAAAAGAAATTAAGGAATCAATCCCATTCACCATTGCAACAAAAAGAATTAAATATCTAGGAATAAACTTACCTAAGGAGACAAAATAACTGCACACAGAAAATTATAAGACAGTAATGAAAGAAATCAAAGACAACATAAACAGATGGAGAGATATTCCATGTTCCTGGGTAGGAAGAATCAATATTGTGAAAATGACTATACTACAAAATGTAATCTATAGATTCAATGTGATCCCTATTAAATTACCAATGGCATTTTTCACAGAACTAGAACAAAAAATTTCACAATTCATATGGAAACACAAAATAACCAAAGGAGTCTTGAGGAAGAAGAATGGAGCTGGAGGAATCAAGCTTCTTGACTTCAGATTATACTACAAAGCTACTGTCATCAAGACAGTATGATACTGGCACAAAAACAGAAATATAGACCAATGGAACAAGACAGAAAGCCCAGAACTAAACCCATGCACCTATGGGTACCTTATTTTTGACAGGAGGCAAGAATATACAATGGGGCAAAGATACCTTCTTCAGTAAATGGTGCTGGGAAAACTGGACAGCTACATGTAAAAGAATGAAATTAGAACACTTCCTAACACCACACACAAAGATAAACTCAAAATGGATTAAAGACCTAAAGACTAGAAACTATAGAACCCTTAGAGGAAAACATAAGCAGAACAGTCGATGACAGAAATCAAAGCAAGATCCTCTATGACCCACCTCCTAGAGTAGTGGAAATAAAAACAAAAGTAAACAAGCGGGACCTGATTAACTTAAAAGCTTTTGCACAGCAAAGGAAACTATAAGCAAGTTTAAAAGACAACCCTCAGAATGGGAGAAAATAATAGCAAATGAAACAACTGACAAAGGATTAATTTTCAAGATACACAAGCATATCATACAACTCAATACTAGAAAAACAAACAACCAATCAAAAAGTGGGAAAAAGACCTAAACAGACATTTCTCCAAAGAAGACACACAGATGGCTAACAAACACATGAAAAGATGCTCAACATCACTCATTATTATAGAAATGCAAATCAAAACTACAATGAGATATCGTCTCACACCAGTTAGAATGGCCACCATCAAAAAGTCTACAAACAATAAATTCTGGAGAGGGTGTGGAAAAAAAGGGAATGCTCTTGCACTGTTGGTGGGAATGCAAATTGATAAAGCCCCTATGGAAGATGGTATGGAGATTCCTTAAAAAACAAGAAATAAAACCACCATATGACCTAGCAATCCCACTCCTAGGCATATACCCTGAGGAAACCAAATTGAAAAAGACACATCTAGCCCATTGTTCATTGAAGCACTATTTACAATAGCTGGAACATGGAAGCAAGCTAGAGGTCCATTGACCGATGACTGGATAAAGAAGTTGTGGTACATATACACAATAGAATATTACTCAGCCATAAAAAGGAACACATTTGAGTCAGTTCTAATGAGGTGGATGAAGCTAGAACCTATTATACAGAGTGAAGTAAGTTAAAAAGAGAAAGATAAATATATTATTCTAACACACATACATGGAATCTAGAAAAATGGTACTGAAGAACTTATGTACAGGGCAACAGTGGAGAAACAGACATAAAGAATAGACCTATGGACATGGAGAGAGGGGAAGAAAGGGTGAGATATATGGAAAAAGTAACATGGAAACTTACATTACCATATGTAAAATAGATAGCCAACGGGAATTTGCTGTATGTCTCAGGGAACTCAAACAGGGACTCTGGATCCACCTAGAGGGGTGGGGTGGGGAGGGAGATGAAAGGGAGGTTCAAAAGGGAGAGGATATATGTATACCTATGGCTGATTCATGTTGAGGTTTGACAGAAAACAACACAATTCTGTAAAGCAATTATTCTTCAATAAAAATAAATAAATTAAAAAATAAAGAAATAAAAACAAAAAAACCTGGTAACAACAGTCTGTGGCCCCAAGGTCAAATGTGGCATGTTACCTACCAATAAAATTTTATAGCAACACAGCCACATCCATTTACTACTTGTTGTCTATGGCTGCTTCATGTTACAATGGCAGAGTTAAGTAGTGGCCAGACAAAATACGTTGTACAAGGTAAAATATTTACTGTCTTACCTTTTAAGAAAAAAGTTGCCTTCTTCCAGGAAGGAAGATATTCAAAAGATTAGCAATATGGGGATTTTGAAGTGGTTCTGTGTGCAACTTGCTTGACTACACTAAAAATACCACCACAACTTATCCTTCACTTTACAGGGGATATTTTGACATGTTTTAGAGCCTGAGACCTAGAAATTTTGATACAGTAGGCCTGTGACTTTTCATGGGAATTGTCTATCACCTGCCGATATATATGTGTCTTCCTAAGTCTTACTAAAAGAATATGACTTAACCAGATGTAATTAGCATAATGCAATCATATGAAATACTAGCATGATGTTCTCTGGGGTACAAGAATGTATCTGCAGACTCTATGAGGACAGAGGTGAGGAGAATATAAGCAACCCTGAGATAAGACAGAGAGGGGAGATTCTGCACCTGCCTGGTAAAGGTCACCTTCTTCTGATTGTCTTCACATAAAGTAGGATGAAGAAAAAAAATATTCATCAGCTTGACAGGTACATAAATGTACCAGGTGCAAGGGGCACCAATGAGTTGTATCAGTAAAGATCCCATATTTGCAATGAGATCTGTGATTGATGTCACTTTCTGATTAAGTTTATGATGAGCTACTGTCCAAAATCCATTAGGTCCCTATATTAGCTGAAGAGTTGAGTTATTCGACTCCAATATAGTAGGAAGAGTTGAGTTATTCAACTCCAATATAATAGGAACTAACACCCCTGCATCTTTCAGGTATTTTACTCTTGGTATTAATCTTTGGAATTCCTCTAGAAATGCGTATATTTATTTATTATTATTTATTCTGGAAGAAATATTTATCTTTCCTCTTTTCTATGAAAGCTTTTATTACTGCTATACCCATCAGAGCCTAAGCCCTACACTTTTTGAAATTTTAGGGAGAGTGAGCCTATAGTTTAAAGATACCTTAAACAGCAACATTTGAACAAAGGTCTTTCAAGTGCTTTTCTTTGTAAATCTATTTAGAATCAAGCTTTAAAATCACCACCAGCAAATCATTTTTGTAGCCTATATGGCAACTGGGCTTTCTTCTATTTAATTTTTCAGCACAGCTTTATTATAAAATATAGGTTGCAAAAATAATAAGCTATTTGTATTGTAAGCTGAACAGAATGAGAATCACAGAGTAGATTTGAAGCAATCTCTTCTGAGGATAGCAAGAAAAATAGACATTTCAACTTTGCTTTTAGATTCGCAATCAGGTTGATGGAAACAAATAGCCCCAGGTCATTCACCTTAAAACCTAAATAAAGAAACAAACAATTGGCCAACCAGAGGTATAGAATTGGTATAGAATTTAAAGACTCAAGAGACAGTTTTCTGTGCCATGTTAACCTGGGTATCCTCTAATGCACAATAATGAAATCTCCTTTATGTACGGTTGGGAAGGTCCCCTGGATGCCTGCATGCCTCGGAACAACTAAGTCTGTGCACTGCAACTACTAAGCCCTTGGGCTGCAACTACCGAAGCTAGTGTGCCCTGACAGCCTGTGCTCCACAACAAGAGGAGCCACTGCAATGAGGAGCCCGTACCTGCGAGGAAGTGTAGCTCCTGCTTGCTGCAACTAGAGAAAGCCTGCATGCAGCAATGAAGAACCAGCACCACAAAAATAAATAAATAAATATATCTTAATAAAAAAGAAACTCATAAAGGTCTCTCAGGTCCATAGGACTCATTGTAAGATGGATTACTTTCAAGACTCCAAATATACCTGATTTCCACAATTCCCCACTCTGGCTGATGGATGAAAAGTGGTCATGGTGAGTCCTGGAGATTACTATCAAGTGAGAGCCAACTTCTGATAATGTCTCCTGGACACACCACATTCTATATTCGGGTGTCTGATCATGACCCATTTGCCAGTATTAACCCATTGAATCATGAATTCTTGAATGAAGCCTGGAGAAATAGAAAGTTCTGAAGCACCAGGTCCAGGCTGCTCTTTCTTTCCTCCTTCAATTTTTATACTCACATTCTTTCTACTTTGTCAAAACATATTGTCCTGTTGGTCTGTGTGGATTCTTGGAGGATCTGTGCAGGAATTCCAGTTTGTATAGCTCCATTCTCCCTGAGCTTCTGGAAATCCTCCAACATACTCTTAAAACTCACTCTTTCTGAAAGAAAATACTTCCTTGGTTAAAAAAAATAATGATGTTCATAGTCCTTCTCCTGGCACGCTGTATTCTCCATGGCTTTTTAAAGAAATTTTGACTTCATCCAATGAGGACTACTAGAAAAAAGGCCAATCCAGTTTTGTTCTGGAATAACCTAGGTATTGCTATTTTTCAGCCTGATCCATCTGTGGTCAACTTTCACTTCACGTATTTAGTCCCTAGCCTTTTGTATAGTTCAGTTTAGTTTCCACTTTTTCTGTCAGATCTTCTCTTAGTATCTGGTACAGAATACTCTAAGTTTTCTTATGCATTTAATCTAGCCATCATCAATTTATATGCTTCTCTGTAATTCTCCATATATGTATATTTATCTTTCTGTTTCCACACACACACATAAAATATAAACATGAGTGTGTACCTAGTATCTAATGATTAGCATATGTTAGTTTATTTATTTATTTTTTACCCAGGCTGACTCCAGAGTCTGTGCTTTAAACCATTTTGCACACTGCCTATCATGTGATGATCTCACTGCTCTCTCCCATGCCAATGGCAAGCTTCAATAAATAAAAATGGCTCCCTTTCCTGTAAAGCTTTGGCATTATATCAACTTCCTTTGCTATACAGCACTCTAGGAAATCGTTTAAAATTAATAATAGCACTCATGGGAAAGCCTGTCTCCTATCCCTGATTGCTAAACTTGGAAATGGCAACCCACTCCAGTGTTCTTGCCTGGAGAATCCCAGGGATGGGGAAGCCTGGTGGGCTGCCGTCTATGGGGTCGCACAGAGTTGGACACGACTGAAGCAACTCAGCAGCAGCAAGCTTAGTAAGGACAGAGCACATTTCTTAGATCTGTTTTTATCTTTGTGCTTAGAATAACACATGGACATGAGAAGTACTTCATTTATGTTTGTTATCAGGATGTTGATAATGGTTTAAATTTGTTCAAAGCTAAAAGTTATTTTACAGTTCCATCAAAATTCTTCTGGCAAATTATTCTCCACTTTCCTTTTCCTGAATAAGTTTTAGCTCTTATAAAATCCACAGCGATGTGCTATAAACTGACAGCTTTGTTTCTTCATATCTGTCTTTTCTATCACAATATCCCAAAGTGGAAATCACAAGTTTCTGTTTGTTAATTAGCTCCTTGTCCTAGAATCATAACACATTGTTTAATTTCTGTTAAAAGACCAATGTTTTCAGAGTTGATTGTTGCATAAAATGAATCATTAGCCTCTTTGAAAATTGAGAAATGTATTTTACAACTAATATCTATTGTTAGAAAAATGTGAGCTATTTGACCTTACTAGTCATTTTGTGAGAGTTTTC
Organism: Redunca redunca; assembly: GCA_006410935.1. Lineage (NCBI taxonomy): Eukaryota > Metazoa > Chordata > Mammalia > Artiodactyla > Bovidae > Redunca > Redunca redunca. The sequence goes on from SJYQ01004662.1 coordinate 540,065, forward strand.
TTCTTTTCTTTTTTTTTTTAAGAGATTAATGTTACAAAAGTCAAGTCATGTAAATTTTGTAATAGAAATATTTGAGGACAAGATTTATTGTTCTGTAACTGGTTAGTACTCTGCCTTTTTCAATGAATGCTACATGAGTAGTTTCCACCATTTTGAGACAGATAAAAGCTGTTTTGGATCTTAGCAAAAAGGAAAAATGTTGTCTCTCTAGGGAGCAAATAACACAAAAATATTTACATAATTTCAATAACACATCTAATGTTTGTAACAGTTGTTAATTATCTAGTTTGAAAACATTTAAAATTTTATTTAGCACTTTTCTTGTCTTACATTATTTATATTTTGGCCAAGAAAGAAAAAATGTGCAAACTGTATTTATGAAATACATACAAAAATATATTGTTTTTTCTAATTTATTAAATTGAAGCTGAAAGTAACCATGCAAGGTACCCATTTCCTTAATTCAGGATGTATAGATATCACTTAGGATTTTAAATGACACTAAATTATATGGCACAGGGAGGTCAGGAGACAAGTTACTAGAATATATTGTTGTGAATAATCTTTATGACATCGTTAATTATCTGAGCTTTCAAATAATAAAATAAGGTATAAGATCCATTTGTTGACATTTAAACCACAAAGGTTGTAGCATTTGGAATTTTGTTCTCCTCACTAAGTTTTTCTGAATCTACTCGAGTGAGGAAACATGTCACTGTAGCGAGTGAAATATGTGCATTGTTTTCAGGCCCCATGAACTCCTGTGGAAAACCACAATAACATTCTATCCATTAAGTAATCTATCCTAAAGCAAAAAGGTCTCTATTCTATAGAACTGGGAGAAACTCCAAAAGTTATGGAACTCAACAAGCATTATGCTGCTGCTTTTAAAAATATGTTTCATGACAGAGAAAACTCACCATATCCTGAGAGAGAACAGTCCTCTTTCGTAACTGGTGAAACCAAAACCTGCTTCCAATTTTCTTTACCTTCCTCTCCTAAAGTGTCAAAGAAGTTTACTCCATCTTTGACATAAATAACCCTTGGTGAACGTGTTATGTCTTTTATTAGCCTTAATTTCTTAAGATTAAATAATTCTAGCCCCTTCATTTATTTTTGTTACAGGTTTAGGGTATTCTAGTTGCTTTAATCTGGCTAACTGCTAGTGTCTTTATTAGTTCTTAATATTTTATTGGCTTTGGTGTTCAGATTGAATATAGCACTGTAGATGTGGTTTGACCAATCAGAATGAAGCTGGTGCCTTTATTTGTTTGGACATTTTGTTTTTTAATTAACCTAGCATAAATATGATGCCACATGGACCGTAGCCTTGTCTAACTCAATGAAACTATGAACCATGCCATGTAAGGCAACCCAAGACGGACGGGTCATGGTGGGGAGTTCTGACAAAAAGTGGTCCACTGGAGAAGAGAATGGCAAACCATTTCAGTATTTTTGCCTTGAGAACCAAATGAACAGTATGAAGAGGCAAAAAGATAGGACACTGAAAAATGAACTCCCGAGGTCAGTACGTGCTCAATATGCTACTGGAGATCAGTGGAGAAATAACTCCAGAAAGAATGAAGAGACAGAGCCAAAGCAAAAACCACACCCAGTTGTGGATGTGACTGATGGAAGCAAGGTCTGATGCTGTAAAGAGAAATACTGCATAGGAACCTGGAATGTTAGGTCCATGGATCAAGGCAAATTGGAAGTTATCAAACAGGAGATGGCAAGAGTGAATGTCGACATTTTAGGAATCAGAGAAATAAAATGGACTGGAATGGGTGAATTTAACTCAGATGACCATCATATCAACTACTGTGGGCAAGAATCCATTAGAAGAAATGGAATAGCCATTAGAGTCAACAAAAGAGTCCAAAATGCAGTACTTGGATACAATCTTAAAAATGACAGAATGATCTCTATTCGTTTCCAAGGCAAACCATTCAATGTCATGGTAATCTAAGTCTATGCCCCAACCAGTAATGCTGAAGAAGCTGAAGTTGAATGGATCTATGAAGACCTACAAGACCTTTTAGAACTAACACCCAAAAAAGATGTCCTTTTCATTATAGGGAACTGGAATGCAAAAGTAGGAAGTCAAGAAACACCTGGAGTAATAGGCAAATTAGAATGAAGCAGGGCAAAGGCTAATAGAGTTTTGCCAAGAGAACAAACTGGTCATGGAAAACACCCTCTTCCAACAACACAAGAGAAGACTCTACACATGGACATCACCAGATGGTCAACACTGAAATCAGATTGATTAAGATGGAGAAGCTCTTTACAGTCAGAAAAAACAAGACTGGGAGCAGACTGTGGCTCAGATCATGAACTCCTTATTGCCAAATTCAGACTTAAATTGAAGAAAGTGGGAAAACCACCAGACCGTTCAGATATGACCTAAATCAAATCCCTTACAATTATACAGTGGAAGTGAGAAATAGATTTAAGGGCCTAGATCTGATAGATAGAGTGCCTGATGAACTATGGAATGAGGTTCGTGACACTGTACAGGAGACAGGGATCAAGAACATCCCCATGGAAAAGAAATGCAAAAAAGCAAAATGGCTGTCTGAGGAAGCCTTACAAATAGCTGTGAAAATAAGAGAGGCAAAAAGCAAAGGAGAAAAGGGAAGATATAAGCATCTGAATGCAGAGTTCCAAAGAATAGCAAGAAGAGATAAGAAAACCTTCTTCAGCGATCAATGCAAAGAAATAGAGGCAAACAACAGAATGGGAAAGACTAGAGATCTCTTCAAGAAAATCAGAGATACCAAGGGAACTTTTCATGCAAAGATGGGCTCAATAAAAGATAGAAATGGTATGGACCTGGCAGAAGCAGAAGATATTAAGAGGTAGAAAGAATATACAGAAAGACTATACAAAAAAATATCTTCATGACCCAGATAACCATGATGGTGTGATCACTCACCTAGAGCCAGACATCCTGGAATGTGAAGTCAAATTGGCTTTAGGAAGCATCACTATGAACAAAGCTAGTGGAAGTGATGGAATTCCCATTGAGCTGTTTTAGATCCTGAAAGATGATGCTGTGAAAGTGCTGCACTCAATATGCCAGCAAATTTGGAAAACTCAGCAGTGGCCACAGGACTGGAAAGATCAGTTTTCATTCCAATCCCAAAGGAAGACAATGACAAAGAATGCTCAAATTACTGCACATTTGTTCTCATCTCACACGCTAGTAAAGTAATACTCAAAACTCTCCAAGCCTTCAAAAATACGTGAGCTTCCAGATGTTCAAGCTCGTTTTAGAAAAGACAGAGAAATCAGAGATTAAATTGCCAACATCCACTGGATCATTGGAAAAGCAAGAGAGTTCCAGAAAATCATGTATATCTTCTTTATTGACTATGCCAAAGCCTTTGACTGTGTGGATCACAATAAACTGTGGAAAATTCTGAAGGAGATGGGAAACCAGACCACCTGACCTCCCTCTTGGGAAACCTATATGCAGGTCAGGAAGCAACAGTTAGAACTGGACATGGAACAAGAGACTGGTTCCAAGTAAGAAAAAGAGTACATCAAGGCTGTATATTGTCACCCTGCTTATTTAACTTATATGGAGACTACATCATGAGAAATGCTGGGCTGGAGGAAGCACAAGCTGGAATCAAGATTGCTGGGAGGATTATCAATAACCTCAGATATACAGATAATACCACCCTTATGGCAGAAAGTGAAGAAGAACTAAAGAGCCTCTTGATGAAAGGAGGAAAGTGAAAAAGTTGGCTTAAAGCTCAACATTCAGAAAACTAAGATCATGGCATCTGGTCCCATCACTTCATGGGAAATAGATGGGGAAACGGGGCCTGACTTTTTTTTTTTGAGGGGGTAGGGCTCCAAAATCACTGCAGATGGTGACTGCAGTCATGAAATAAAAAGACACTCCTTGAAAGGAAAGTTATGACCAACCTAGATAGCATATTAAAAAGCAGAGACATTACTTTGGCAAAAAAGGTCCGTCTAGTCAAGGCTATGGTTTTGCCAGTGGTCATGTATAGATGTGGGAGTTGGACTGTGAAGAAAGCTGAGTGTGGAAGAATTGATGCTTTTGAACTGTGGTGTTGGAGAAGACTCTTGAGAGTCTCTTGGACTGCAAGGAGATCCAACCAGTCAATCACAAAGGAGATCAGTCCTGAGTGTTCATTGGAAGGACCGATGTTGAAATTGAAACTCCAATACTTTGGCCACCTCATATGAAGTGCTGACTCATTTAAAAAGACCCTGATGCTAGCAAAGATTGAGGGCAGGAGAAAAGGGATGACAGAGGCTGAGATGGTTATAGGGCATCACTGACTCAATGGACATAAGTTTCAGTAAACTCTGGGAGTTGGTGATGGACAGGGTGGCCTGGCTTGCTGCAGTCCATGGGGTCGAAAAGAGTCAGATATGACTGACTAAAGTGAACTGAAGTATGACTCAGATTATTTTAATAACAGGATTATACCATTCTGCTGTTTGCCTGTGTGCTCAGTCATATCTGCCTCTTTGTGACCCTATGGACTGTAGGCCACAAGGCTCCTCTGTCCATGGGAATTCCAGGCTGGAATACTGGAGTGGGTTGCCATTCCCTTCTCCAGTTGATTTCCCAACCCAGAGACCCGCCCCATGTCTCCTATGTCTCCTGCATCCGTAGGTGGATTCTCTATCACTGAGCCACCCAAGAAGCCCTTTTTATAATATTCGGTTCAGTTCAGTCGCTCAGTCGTGTCCAACTCTTTGCGACCCCATGAATCGCAGCACGCCAGGCCTCCCTGTCCATCACCAACTCCCGGAGTTCATTCAGACCCATGTCCATCGAGTCAGTGATGCCATCCAGCCGTCTCATCCTCTGTCGTCCCCTTCTCCTCCTGCCCCCAATCCTTCCCAGCATCAGAGTCTTTTCCAATGAGTCAGCTCTTCACATGAGGTGGCCAAAGTACTGGAGTTTCAGCTTAAGCATCATTCCTTCCAAAGAAATCCCAGGGCTGATCTCCTTCAGAATGGACTGGTTGGATCTCCTTTTATAATGTTAGACTCTCATAATTGAATAATCTGCCCAATGCAAACCCAATGCCTTGACTAGTTATCCTGAATTATGCAATTTCTTTTGAAAATAAATCTATCACTTCTCATAAAACTATTAAATGTCATCTTGTACTAGACAATCAAAAATATCTTAATCATTTTTGTATAGTAGACACCTAGTACATAGTGTCTACTCTCTGATGTTTTCTGAGTAACTACTGCTGAACTAGATATCTTTGAATTTTCTTTTAATATGTGATTTATTAGCACTATTTTAATGTAACATTTATAGGAGATTGTATAAGTACGATTGTGGGCTCCATTCAATTCACTGACATAAATATTATATAAGACAAGGTCAAGGATAGGGCTTGATAACAATCCATCAGGGACTCCCGAGGGCTTCAATTAAATTCCACAAGCATTTATCAGTGCTGAATTATGTGGCAGCCCTGTGTAGGTCTGAACAATATGTTTCCTGCAAAAATTGCACAGGGTAGTTTGACACAATCCTATTAATCAACACTCATTGGGTACAGTGATTCAACTAGCTGTTAATTCATCTATCTATACCATCATTTATATCTCATTTCACCTTATAAAGCTATTATTTGAGATACTTTGATATATCAAGATAAACTATGCCTTCAGCATTCATATAATCTGCCAGCATGAAAATGTAAAAAAAAATTAAGTTTGATTTTAATAATTGATTCATAATAAAACTACCTCCAGGAGGCTGTAGAGTTTGGCATTAAAAAGTTCCATGTTTAATCAGCTGCTCCAACTACTGTCCTTGTGATCTTAGATGAGTTACTTAACATTTCCTTTAAAAATTTTTCATTTTATATTATAGTTTATTAACAATGTTGTGTTACTTTCACATGTACAGCAAAGTGATTCAGTTAATACATGTATGTATTCCTTTGCAAATTATTTTCCCATTTCGGTTATTACAGAATACTGAGCAGAGTTCCCTATGCTATACATCAGGTCCTTGATGGTTATCTATTTTAAATATAGATACACAAAATAGATATTTTTTGTGTATACACAAAAATCCCAAAGTCGAAATCTTTCCCTTCCGTCTACCATTCACCCTGGTAACCATAAATTCATTCTCTAAGTCTGTGAATCTATTTCTGTTTTGTAACTAAGTTTGCTTATATAATTTTTAAATATTCTGCATGTAAGAATCAGAAAAGGCAATGGCACCCCAGTCCAGTACTCTTGCCTGGAAAATCCCATGGACAGAGGAGCCTGGAAGGCTGCAGTCCATGGGCTTGCAAAGAGTCGGACACGACTGAGCAACTTCACTGTTACTTTTCACTTTCATGCATTGGAGAAGGAAATGGCAACCCACTTCAGTGTCCTTGCCTGGAGAATCCCAGGGACAGCGGAGCCTGGTAGGCTGCCGTCTATGGGGTCGCACAGAGTTGGACACGACTGAAGTGACTTAGCAGCAGCAGCAGCAACATGTAAGAATATCATATGATATTTGTCTTTCTCTTTCTGACTTACTTTACTTAGTATAATAATCTCCAGGTCCACCCATGTTTCTTCGAATGGCATTATTTCATTCATTTTGATGGTGGGGCAGTATTCCATGGTATATATGTACGGCATCTTCTTTATTCATTCACCTGTCAGTGGACATTTAGGTTGCTCCCATGATTTGGCTATTGTAATCAGTGCTGCAATGAACATTTGGGTGCACGTTTCCTTTCAGATCATGTTTTACCTCTAGCTATATGCCAAAGAATGGGATTGATGAGCTACTTAAAATTTTTAACCTCAGCTCTTTCCTCACTTGTAAAGCCAAAATACTAGTAGAATATACTTGAGAGAAGTGTTTGGCAGATCAGTAAGATAATCAACTATTTCAGGTCAGTTTCCTTGGGAAATAGATTCTGAAACTTTGTTATTTGCTTTACAGAATAATGGAGAAACTCCTAGGAATCAACATCGGTAGGAGATTGAAGAAACTGTAGAAAAGTGGGTTGCTTTGCCACTGTAGCAGAAGAGCCAGATGATTCCACAGGGAACTCTAGAGCTGGGATGTCTGTAAATTCTCAATCAGAGCTAGGGGGCAGATCTTTGCAGTACTGTCTGGACCAATCATTGGATGCAAGTAAGCCCTCGGAAAGGAGGCATAGTTTTGAGTGGGCATTTTCCTGTGATGTGGGCAGTACTAGACAGCAACACAATTGTGAGCTCTTGACAGCCAACATTTCTGTCACCACAGCCTACACTACATGTTCCAGGGTAATTATTATAAATGCCTCTTACACATGAACTATATACAGTGTGTGTGTGTGTGTATGTGTGTGTGCGCGCGCGCACACTCAGTCGCTCAGTCTTGTCTGACTCTTTGTTGCCCCAATGACTATAGCCCATGAGGCTCCTCTCATCATGGAGTTTTCCAGGCAAGAATACTTGAGTGGGTTGCCATTTCCTACTCAATGGATCTTTCCAACTCGGACTGAACCCGCATCTCTTGCATCTCCTGCCTTAGCAGGTGGATTCTTTATCACTGCACCACCTGGGAAGCCCAAATAATGCAAATGACCTATTATTAGTATCATAATTTTATTTCTTAACTCACTTAGTCCATCACTTATTTAGCTCTTTCATTTCTTTGATATTCTGCTCAGAATTTTTTTCTTAGGTATTTTATTAAATTAATATGTTTAATATTTTCTCATGTATACTCTCTAAGGAAAATTGACTTATCTTTTAAAATATATTTATTGATTTATAGCTACCATAAAATTACCTGTACATGTTTAAAGTATACAACTTACTTTTCACATATATACACATACTTGTGAAACCATCACTATAATCAAGATAGTGAACATTTCTGTCACTGTCAAAGTGACAATTCTTGCTGCCAACTCATAAGCTATCCTCTACCTAGCCCCCAAGTAGAAACTGATATGTCTTCTGTCATTTTAGATAATTTTCCTCATTCTAGAATTTCATATAAATGAAACAAACTAGTGTGTACTTTTGTTTGAATCAGGCTTCTTCCACTCAGCATGACTCTTGGTGTTCAATCACTAAGTTGTATCCGACTCTTTGCAAACTCATGGACTACAGCACACCAGGCTCTTCTATCCTCCACTCTTTCCTGGAGATTAATGAAGTTCACATCCATTGAGTCAGTGATGTTGTCTAACCATCTCATCCTCTGCCACCCTCTTCTTCTGCCTTCAGTCTTTTCCAGCATGCAGGGTCTTTTCCAATGAGTCAGGTCTTTTCCAACTAGTAGGCTCTTCAAGTCAGGTGGCCAAACTATTGGAGCTTCAGCTTCAGCAACAATTCGGCCAATGAATGTACATTGTCAATTTCCTTTAGGATTAGTTGGTTTGACCTCCTTGCAGTCCAAGGGACTCTCAAGATTCTTCTCCAACACCACAATTCAAAAGCATCAATTCTTTGGTGAGCAGTCTTCTTTATATCCAACTCTCACATCCTGTGGTTATTGGAAAAAACCACAGCTTTGACCTTTTTCAGAGACGTGATGACTCTGCTTATTAATACACTGTCAGAGCTTTCCTTCCAGGAGTAGGCATCTTTTAAATTTCATGAATATACCCATGAAATAATCACTGTCCCCAGTGATTTGGAGGCCAACCAAATAAAATCTGTTGCTGCTTTCAGTTTTTCTCTTTCTACTTACCATGAATTGATGGGACTAGATATCATGACCTTAGTTTTTAAAATGTTGAATTTCAAGCTAGCTTTTTCAGTCTCTTCTTTCATCCTCATCAAGGGGCATTTTAGTTCCTCTTCATTTTCTGCCTTTAGAGTGGTATCATTTTTTGAGGTTGTTGATATTTCTCCCAGCAATCTTGATTCCACCTTGGTATATTCAGCCTGGCATTTTGCCTGATGTACTCTGCATCTAAATTAAGTCACCAGGATGGAAATATCCAGCCTTGTTGAATTCTTTTCCCAGTGTTGAGCTGGTTATTTGTTCCATGTCTCGTTCTAACTGTTGCTTCTTGACATGCATACAGGTGTCTCAAGAGATAGGTAAGGTGGCCTGGTACTCCCATCTCTTTGAGAAATTTCCACAGTTTGTTGTGAGCCACACAGTCAAAATTTAGTGTAGTCAATAAAGCAGAAGTAGATGCTTTTCTGAAATTCTCCTGCTTTCTCCATGATACAGTGAATGCTAGCAATTTTAGCTCTGGTTTCTCTGAGCTCTGGTTTCTCTGCTTTTCTAAATCCAGCTTGTACATCTGGAAGTTCTTGGTTCATGTATTGCTGAAGCTTGAAGGATTTTGAGCATTACCTTGCTAGCAGGTAAAATGAGCACAATTGTATGGTAATTTGAACATTCTTTGACATCACCCTTCTTTGGGATTGGAATGAAAACTGACCTTTTCTAGTCCTATGGCCACTAGTGAATTTTCCAATTTGCTGGCATGTTGAGTGCAGCACTCTCATAGCATCATCTTTTAGGGTTTTAAATAGCTCAGCTGGAATTCTGTTATCTCCATTAGGTTTGTTCATGGTACTATTTCCTAAGGCCCACTTGACTTTACACTCCAGCATGTCTGACTCTAGGTGAGTGACCATACCATCATGGTTATCTGGGACATTAAGACCTTTCTTGTATAGTTCTTTTGTGTATTCTTGCCACTTGTTCTTAATCTCTTCTACTTCTGTTAGGTCTTTACTATTTTTGTCCTTTATCATGCCCATCCATGTATGAAATATTCCCTTGATATCTACAATTTTGTTGAAGAGATCTCTAGTCTTTCCTGTTCTGTTACTTTCCTCTATTTCTCTGCACTGTTCATTTAAAAAGCTTTTATCTTTTCCTGCTAGTCTCTGGAACTCTGCATTCAGTTGGACATATCTTTCCCTTTCTTCCTTGCCTTTCACTTCTTTTCTTTCCTCAACTATTTGTAAAACCTCCTCAGACAACCACTTTTCCTTCTTTAATTTCTTTTTCTTCAGAATTGTTTTGGTCACTGCCTCCTGTACAATGTTATGAAGCTCCATCCATAGTGCTTCAGACATTCTCTCTACCAAATGTAATCCCCTGAATCTATTTGTCACCTCCGCTATATGATCATAATGGATTTGATTTAGGTTGTTCCTGAATGACCTAGTAGTTTTCCCTATTTTCTTCTACTTAATCCTGAATTTTGCAATAAGGAGCTCATGGTCTGAGTCACATCAGCTCCAGGTCTTTTTTTCTGCTGAATGTATAGAGCTTTGGCTGCAAAGAACATAATCAATCTGATTTTGGTGTTGATTACTTGGTGATGTCCATGTGTACAGTTGTCGCTTGTGTTGTTGGAAAAGTTGTATTGCTATGACCAGTGTGTTCTCTCGGCAAAATTCTATTATCTTTTGTCCTGCGTCATTTTGTACTCCAAGGCCAAACTTGCCTGTTACTCCAGATATCTCTTAACTTCATACTTTTGCATTCCAATCTGCTATGATGAAATGTACATCTTTTTTCTATTATTAATTTCTAATTAAAATTTAACAACTTTTGAGAAGGTAAGAGTTGAAATTTTTTTTTAAAAAATTTTATATTGGAGTATAGTTGATTTACATTGCACTGGTTTCAGTTCAGTTCAGTCGCTCAGTTGTGTCTGACTCTTGAGACCCCATGAACCACAGCATGCCAGGCCTCCCTGTCCATCACCAACTCCCGGAGCCCACCCAAACCCACATCCAGCTATCTCACCCTCTGTCGTCCCCTTCTCTTCCTGCCCTCAATCTTTCCCAGCATCAGGGTCTTTACAAATGAGTCAGCTCTTCGTATCAGGTGGCCAAAGTATTGGAGTTTCAGCTTCAATATCAGTCCTTCCAATGAACACCCAGGACTGATCTCCTTTGGGATGGACTGGTTGGATCTCCTTGCAGTCCAAGGGACTCTCAAGAGTCTTCTCCAATACCACAGTTCAAAAGCATCCGTTCTTCGGTGCTCAGCTTTCTTTATAGTCCAACTCCCACATCCATACATGACCACTGGAAAAACCATAGCCTTGACTAGACGGACCTTTGTTG
>SJYQ01004662.1:551476-605932 GCA_006410935.1 Redunca redunca
TAAATAGTTTGTATATTTTGAATAATTCATATATAATAAAGTAATATTTTCTATAATATAAAATATATTCATTTTCATATTTCAGTTTTAAGAAATTAATTTAAATACATCCCCTTATTAATAGAAAAGGATTGCTGGGAGTGAATTTGGTATAAGTTGATAACTATGATGGTAATGATGATCATAGTGTGGTTTTGAGGGTGTTCTGAAAGAGGTTACTGTATTGAGTCAAATAATATTTCTTTTTTTAAATATAAATTTATTTATTTTAATTGGAGGCTAATTACTTTACAATATTGTAGTGGTTTTGATTACAATGACATGAATTCACCATGGGTATACATGTGTTCCCCATCCTGAACCCCCCTCCCACCTCTCTCCCCATTCCATCCCTCTGAGGCATCCAGTGCATTAGCCCCAAGCACCCTGTATCATAGACCGAACCTGTACTGGCAATCTACTTCACATATGATAATACACATGTTTCAGTGCCATTCTCCCAAATCATCCCAGCCTCACCCTCTCCCACAGAGTCCAAAAGACTGTTCTATACATCTGAGTCTCTTTTGCTGTCTCACATATAGGGTTATTGTTACTATCTTTCTAAATTCCATAAAAATGAGTTAGTATCCTGTATTGGTGTTTTTCTTTCTGGCTTACTTCACTCTGTATAATAGGCTCCAGTTTCATCCACCTCATTAGAATTGATTCAAATGTATTCTTTTTAATGGCTGAGTAATACTCCATTGTGTATATGTACTACAGCTTTCTTATCCATTCATCTGCTTGCTGATGGACAATTAGGTTGCTTCCATGTCCTGGCTATTATAAACAGTGCTGCAATGAACACTGGGGTACACGTGTCTCTTTCAATTCTGGTTTCTTCGGTGTGTATGCCCAGCAGTGGGATTGTTGGGTCATAACGCAGTTCTATTTGCAATTTTTAAAGGAATCTCCACACTGTTCTCCATAGTGGCTGTACTAATTTGAATTACCACCAACGTTGTAAGAGGGTTCCCATTTCTCCACACCCTCTCCAGCATTTATTGCTTGTAGACTTTTGGATCGCAGCCATTCTGAATGGCGTGAAATGATACCTCATTGTGGTTTTGATTTGCATTTCTCTGATAATGAGTGATGTTGAGCATCTTTTCATGTGTTTATTAGCCATCTGTATGTGTTCTTTGGAGAAATGTCTGTGTAGTTCTTTGGCCCATTTTTTGATTGGGTCATTTATTTTTCTGGAATTGAGCTGCAGGAGTTGCTTGTATATTTTTGAGATTAATTCTTTGTTCGTTGCTTCATTTGCTATTATTTCCTCCCATTCTGAAGGGTCTCTTCACCTTGATTATAGGTTCCTTTGTTGTGCAGAAGCTTTTAAGTTTAATTAGGTCCCATTTGTTTATTTTTGCTTTTATTTCCAATACTATGGGAGGTGGGTCATAGAGGGTCCTGCTGTGATTTATGCCAGAGAGTGCTTTGCCTATGTTTTCCTCGAAGAGTTTTTAGTTTCCGGTCTTATATTTAGATCTTTAATTTTGAGTTTATTTTTGTGTATGGTGTTAGAAAGTGTTCTAGTTTCATTCTTTTACAAGTGGTTGACCAGTTTTCCCAGCACCACTTGTTAAAGAGATTGTCTTTTCTCCATTGTATATTTTTGCCTCCTTTGTCAAAGATAAGGTTTCCATAGGTGCATGGATTCATCTCTGGGCACTCTATTTTGTATATTTCCGTCTTTGTGCCAGTACCATACTGTCTTGATGACTGTGGCTTTGTAGTACAGCCTGAAGTCAGGCAGGTTGATTCTTCCAGTTCCATTCTTCTTTCTCAAGATTGTTTTGGCTATTCGAGATTTTTTGTATTTTCATACAAATTGTGAAATTATTTGTTTTAGTTCTGTGAAAAATACCGTTGGTAGCTTGATAAGGATTGCATTGAATCTATAGATTGTTTTGGGTAGTATACTCATTTTCTTGATATTGATTCTTCCAAATCCATGAACATGGTATATTTCTCCATCTATTTTTGTCCTCGTCAATTTCTTTCACCAGTGTTTTATAGTTTTCTGTATATAGGTCTCTTGTTTCTTTAGGTAGATATATCCTTAAATATTTAATTCTTTTCATTGCAATGGTGAATGGAATTGTTTCCTTAATTTCCTCTTTCTGTTTTCTCGTTGTTAGTGTATAGGAAGGAATGCAAGGGATTTCTGTGTGTCAATTTTATATCCTACAACTTGACTATATTCATTGATTAGCTCTAGTAACTTTCTGGTGGAGTCTTTAGGGTTTTCTATGTAGAGGATCATGTCATCTGCAAACAGTGAGGGTTTTACTTCTTTTCCAATCTGGATTCCTTTTATTTCTTTTTCTGCTCTGATTGCTCTGGCCAAAACTTCCAAAACTATGTTGAATAGTAGTGGTGAGAGTGGGCACCCTTGTCTTGTTCCTGACTTTAGGGGAAATGTGTTCAGTTTTTCACCATTGAGGATAATGTTTGCTGTGGGTTTGTCATATATAGCTTTTATTATGTTGAGGTATGTTCCTTCTATTCCTGCTTTCTGGAGGGTTTTTTTTTTTATCATAACTGGATGTTGAATTCTGTCAAAGGCTTTCTCTGCATCTATTTAGGTATCATATAGTTTTTATTTTTCAATTTGTTGATGTGGTGTATTACATTGATTGATTTACAGATATTGAAGAATCCTTGCATCCCTGGGATAGAGCCCACTTGGTCATGATGTATGATCTTTTTAATGTGTTGTTGGATTCTGATTGCTAGAATTTTGTTAAGGATTTTTGCATCTATGTTCATCAGTGATATTGGCCTGTAGTTTTCTTTTTTTTTCCCTGTGGCATCTTTGTCTGGTTTTGGTATTAGGGCGATGGTGGCCTCACAGAATGAGTTTGGAAGTTTACCTTCCTCTGAAATTTTCTGGAAGAGTTTGAGTAAGATAGGTGTTAGATCTTCTCTAAATTTTTGGTAGAATTCAGCTGTGAAGCCGTCTGGACCTGGGCTTTTGTTTGCTGGAAGATTTCTGATTACAGTTTCAATTTCCGTGCTTGTGATGGGTCTGTTAAGATTTTATATTTCTTTTGGAAAGTTTTGGAAAGTTGTAGTTTTCTAAGAATTTGTCCATTTCTTCCAAGTTGTCCATTTTATTGGTGTAGAGTTGCTGATATTAGTCTCTTATGGTCCTTTGTATTTCTGTGTTGTCTGTTGTGATCTCTCCATTTTCATTTCTAATTTTATTGATTTGATTTTTCTCCCTTTGTTTCTTGGTGAGTCTGGCGAATGACTTGTCAATTTTATTTACCCTTTCAAAGAACCAGCTTTTGGCTTTGTTGATTTTTGCTATGGTCTCTTTTGTTTCTTTTGCATTTATTTCTGCCCTAATTTTTAAGATTTCTTTCCTTCTACTAACACTGGGGTTCTTCATTTCTTCCTTTTCTAGTTGCTTTAGGCATAGAGTTAGGTTATTTATTTGACTCTTTTCTTGTTTCTTGAGGTATGCCTGTATTGCTATGAACCTTCCCCTTAGCACTGCTTTTGCAGTGACCCACAGGTTTTGGGTTGTTGTGTTTTCATTTACCTTTGTTTCTCTGCATAATTTGATTTCTTTTTTGATTTCTTCTGTGACTTGTTGGCTATTCAGCAGCGTGTTGTTTAGCATCTATATGTTGGAATTTTTAATAGTTTTTCTCCTTTAATTTGTGATTTAATCTTATTGCATTTTGGTCAGAAAAGATGCTTGGAAAGATTTCAATTATTTTGGATTTACCAAGGCTAGATTTATGGCCCAGGATGTGATCTATCCTGGAGAAGGTTCCATGTGCATGTGAGAAAAAGGTGAAATTCATTGTTTTGGGGTGAAATGTCGTATAGATATCAATTAGGTCTAATGTTCTATTGTATCATTTAAGGTTTGTGTTTCCTTGTTAATTTTCTGTTTAGTTGATCTGTCCATCGGTGTCAGTGGGGTATTAAAGTCTCCCACTATTATTGTGTTATTGTTAATTTCCTCTTTCATACTTCTTGGCATTTGTTTTACATATTGTGGTGCTCCTATGTTGAGTGCATATATATTGACAATTGTTATATCTTCTTCTTGGATTGATCCTTTGATCATTATGTAGTGTCCTTCTTTGTCTCTTTTCACAGCCTTTGTTTTAAAGTCTATTTTATCAGATATGAGTATTGCTACTCCTGCTTTCTTTTGGTCGCTATTTGCGTGGAATATTGTTTTCCAGCCCTTCACTTTCAGTCTGTATGTGTCCCTTTTATTGAAGTGGGTCTCTTACAGACAACATATATAGGGGTTTTGTTTTTATATCCGTTCAGCCAGTCTTTGTGTCTTGGTTGAGGCATTCAACCCATTTACATTTAAGGTAATTATTGATAAGTATGGCATCTGGTCCCATCACTTCATGGGAAATAGATGGGGAAACAGTGGAAACAGTGTCAGACTTTATTTTTTTGGGCTCCAAAATCACTGCAGATGGACTGCAGCCATGAAATTAAAAGACGCTTACTCCTTGGAAGAAAAGTTATGACCAATCTAGATAGCATATTGAAAAGCAGAGAAATTACTTTGACAACAAAGGTCCGTCTAGTCAAGGCTGTGGTTTTTCCTGTGGTCATGTATGGATGTGAGAGTTGGACTGTGAAGAAAGCTGAGCACCGAAGAATTGATGCTTTTGAATTGTGGTGTTAGAAGACTCTTGAGAGTCCCTTGGACTGCAAGGAGATCCAACCAGTCCATTCTGAAGGAGATCAGCCCTGGGATTTCTTTAGAAGGAATGATGCTAAAGCTCAAATTCCAGTACTTTGGCCATCTCATGAGAAGAGTTGACTCATTGGAAAAGACTCTGATGCTGAGAGGGATTGGGGGCAGGAGGATAAGGGGACGACCGAGGATGAGATGGCTGGGTGGTATCACTGACTCAATGGATGTGAGTCTGAGTGAACTCCAGGAGTTAATGATGGACAGGGAGGCCTGGTGTGCTGCGATTCATGGGCCCGCAAAGAATCGGACACGACTGAGCGACTGAACTGAACTGAACTGAACTGATGATCCTGTTGCCATTTACTTTATTGTTTTGGGTTCAAGTTTACGCACCCTTTCTGTGTTTCCTGTCTAGAGAAGATCCTTTAGCATTTGTTGGAAAGCTGGTTTGATGGTGCTGAACTCTTTCAGCTTTTGTTTGTCTGTAAAGCTTTTGATTTCTCCTTCATAGTTGAATGAGATCTTTGCTGGGTATAGTAATCTGGACTGTAGGTTATTTTCCTTCATCACTTTAAGTATGTCCTGCCATTTCCTCCTAGCCTGAAGAGTTTCTATTGAAAGATCAGCTGTTATCCTTATGGGAATGCCCTTGTGTGTTATTTTTTATTTTTTCCTTACTACTTTTAATATTTGCACTTTATGTTTTATTTTTGTTAATTTGACTAATATGTGTTTTGAGGTGTTTCACCTTGGGTTTATCTTATTTGGGACTCTCTGGGTTTCTTGGACTTGGATGATTATTTCCTTCCCCTTTTTANTTGGACACCCCTTCCCAACGGAGCTTACTTCCCATCATTAGACAAAAATGATGACTCTGCCAGGCAATTACAACACAGAACCAGCCTTGGTTCAGAGGAAGTAGTATTTGGCCTATGGCTCCGCAGGTTTTATCCTAACCTGGATCCAACTTCAGAAGCACAAAGTGCCTTTGGTCACTTGAGACTCAAAAAAGCATCAACTGATGCATTAGCTGATTTGGACCTTAAATGCCACTACCCACCAGAGAAGAGGCTCTCATTAGATTGCAAACTGGTTATTTATTTTTCAAAAATGAAAGGAAGAAGAAACCTGGCCATCCTAGGAATGGACTACTTATAACCTCCCAAACCAGGTATGAGACTTAACCAGCAGCTTCTGAGTTCTGGTCTATACAGTTCAGAAAGAAACTCTGCCTTAAAAGGTCAGACTACTAACACTATAGCCCTAGCAGCCTCTGAAAATGAGGCTTTACCAACTACCAGCGGTCGGACACATAGTGTCCAGCACCAGTCACTGGGCCTTCCCTCCTCCAGAGTGTCACAAGCAGGATCCATGTGAGGGGAGCAGCCCATACTCCTGGAGGACGGCTGAAGTACTTTCAAGGGCACAACCAGGACGAATGATGCCAAACTTTCCAGGCACAGACAAGTCAACCACAGTTGAGCCTAGTTGACACTCTGGGCTCTGGCTGTCCCCAATTGGTCCCCCATCAATGATCAAGGACAAGTGAGGCCACAGGTCCTGGAATTCCTCAACATGCAGAGAGCTGGACTGGGAGCTGAGGTTGGCACTGGTGAGAGCGAGTGGCCCCCCAAACACCTGGGCCAAGTCCTGCATGAAGGCGTGGTCAGGAATCCGAATGCCTACAAGAGGAGTGAAAGGATTCAGGTCCTTGTTGAGCTCCTCTGAGCGTTCCATCACCAGGGTCACTGGTCCTGGCAACAGGTCCTTCAGGAGCCCCTCAGGTACTCTCACATGGCAGTACTTGTAGACGTCGGCCACGCGGCCCAGGCATACGGCAAGCGGCTTGGTTTCGCTGCGGCCCTTGATACGGTACACAGCGCCCAGTGCTTCCGAGCAGCTCGCCGAGCAGGCCAGGCCGTACAGCGTATCAGTGGGGACGGCCACTACGGCACCTGCGCGCAGCTTGGCCACGGCGGCCCGCAGCGCCTCGGTCCAGCCGCCGCGCTCCGGGTTTGCGGCCCGCACGGCCCCGCTCCCCGGGAGCCGCAACAGCCGGGCCCCCGGCGTCGGGCTTGGCGGGCGAAGGAGGCGTCCCCTCCAGGCTGAGCCCACCGGCCCCTCGCTCAACCCCATGCTGGCAGCCACCGCGGCCCTCAGCCCCCTGCACGGGCGTGCCAGAGACCCTCATTTCTTTTAATTTGTTTTTCTTTGGTCCTCTCTGTTTCATTTATTTCTACCATTCTATCTTCTACCTCACTTATCCTATCTTCTGCCTCCATTATTCTACTGTTGGTTCCCTCTAGAGTGTTTTTGATCTCTTTGGTGCACTATTCATTATTTATTTACTGTCTTTTATTTCTTCTATGTCCTTGTTAAACCTTTCTTACATCTTCTCAGTCCTTGTCTCCAGGCTATTTACCTGTAACTCCATTTTGTTTTCAAGATTTTGGATCATTTTCACTATCATTATTCAGAATTCTTTATCAGGTAGATTCACTATCTCTTCCTCTTTTGTTTGGTTTGGTAGGCATTTATCCTGCTCCTTTACCTGCTGGGTATTTCTCTGCCTTTTCATCTCATTTATATTGCTGTGTTTGTGGTGTGGTGTGTTTGTATTCTGGCAGTTTGTAGTTCCTCTTTATTGTAAAGTTTCCTTGCTATTGGTGGGAATAAATGGGTGGCTTGTCACGGTTTCCTGGTTAGGGAAGCTTGTGTCGGTGTTCTTGTGGGTGGAGCTGGATTTCTTCTCTCTGGAGTGCAATGAAGTGTCCAGTAGTGAGTTTTGAGATGTCCAGTAGTGAGTTTTGAGATGTTTGTTGTGACTTTGGGCAGCCTGTATATTGAAGTTCAGGGCCTTGTTCTTTTGTTGCTGGAGAATTTGAGTGGTATGTCTTGCTATGGGACTTGTTCACCCTTGGTTGGTGCTTGGTTTCAGTGTAGGTATGGAGGCGTTTGATGAGCTCTTATAAGTTACTGTTGTCTGGAGTCAGGAGTTCTCTAGTGTTGTCAAGATTTGGACTTAAGCCTCCTGCCTCTGGTTTTCAGTCTTAGTCTTCCAGTAGCCTCAAGACTTCTCCATCTATACAGCACCAATGATAAAACACCTAGGTTAATGATGAAAAGTTTCTCCACATTGAGGGACACCTGGAGAGGTACACAGAGTTACATGGAGAAAAGAAGAGGGAAGAAGGAGACAGAGGTGGACAGGAAAAAGGGGCGAGAACAAGCTAGCTATTAATCACTTCCCTATGTGGTCTCCACAGTCTGTACCCCTCAGAGATGTTCACAGAGTTACACAAAGAAGAGAAGAGGGAGGAAGGAGACAGAGGTGGCCAGGAGGAGAAAAGGAGGAATCAGAAGGAGAGAGACATATCCAGCCAGTAATCAGTTCTATAAGTGTATTCCACAGCCTGGAACACACAAAGATATTCACAGAGTTGGGTAGAGAAGAGAAGGGGGAGGGAGGAGATAAAGGCGACCTGGTGGAGAAAAAGGAGAGTCCAAAGAGGGTGAGAGCTATCAAGCCAGTAATCTCGCTCCCAAGTAAAAATTGGTACTGAAAATTGGATTATTAAAGGTACAAAAGTGATAACAAATACCAAAAAGCAAAGATTAAAAATCTAGAGTAGAGGTTGGATTCTCAAAAATACAATATTAAAGAAAAAAATAAAGTTTCAAAAATTATAAAATATATATATGTGAAGTTTGCTTTAAAAAAGAGGGTTTTTTNAGGTTATGAAATGAAAATTAAAGTAGTAGAGGACTTAAAAATTAAAAAAAATTTTTTGTTTAGAAAATTATAATAGATAAAATATATCTAGAAATTTCTCTGGTGTTGTTGTGGACAGCGTGGGATCAGTTCATTTTCAGATAGTTCCTTGATCTGGCTTATATTTCTCAAGATCTATAGGCCCCTTCCCGTGTAGTCAGTGCTAACTATAGGGTTTTAATCTATTGCACCTGTCACTTCCAAGGTGGTTCCCTCTGTTTTAATCTCTTCTGTTTGCTGGTCTCTTCTGTGTCTAACTTCCACCCTGATACAAAGGGGTGGTGGTGGTCACTTTTTAAAGCTCACTTGTTCAGTCGTGCTGTGGGGAGGGAGGCACACTGCAAACAAATAGCACTGGCATGTGCTCACAGTGTTTTGGCCGCACTGGGTTTGCCCCCGCTCACAGCGTGTATGCTTTTCCAGCCTACACTGCTTAGGCTCTAGGTTGCTCTGCCAGGAACTGTCTGAGACTGGCCCTTGGTTGTATGCACTTCCCAGGTCTGAGCTGCTCAGGTTCAGGTTTTCGGGTACTCCACAAAGGCGCAGACTGGTTTGGGCCTGCTTTTTGTGCCCTTTCCAGGTCTGAGCAGCTCAGGTGACCAGGTGCTTGGTGAGCAAGGTCACCTCCAATTGAAGGCTGCGACTTATGGCCTCCCTCATCCCTGCCACTCAGTTTTCTTGGTGTGCAACTGGTACACCTTCTCAGGTGTTCTGTGTGTCTCTTCTGGGGAGTTGATCTCTGGTTGTGACCCTCCCGGTGGAAGTCAACTGTCCAGAATCCCAAGAAGTCTTGGCTAGCAACGAAGCCTGCTTGAAGTTTGGTAGATGATGCCTCTCTGGGGCATGATTGCCCCCTTCTGGCTTTGCGGCCCCCACCTGCCTGTCTCTGGTGGGGGATGGGCCAGTTTGCAGCTGGCTAGCTCTGCTCAGTCCTTTGTTCTATGAGTGGGCTTGACAGTGTCTTAGGTTAGGGCTTTTCATGTGATAGCTATCCCTCAGATTGCCCTTGGGGCATTCAGGCCCAGTCCTTACCCTAAGCAATATAGCACGTGCCTCCCTGTCCAGCCCCCACTTGATAGTGGCAGATGTGAGCATCTGTGCTGCTCCTCCAATGGGAGTTGCCATTAGGCACGTGATCTGTGGTTTTAATTATTTATTTATTTTTCCTCCCAGTTATGTTGCCCTCTGAGGTCCCAAGGCTCACCACAGACTAGCCATTGAGAGTGTTTTCTGGTATTTGGAAACGTTTCTCTTTTTTAAGATTCTCTTCTTGGGATGGATCTCCATCCCTACCTCTTTTGTCTCTCTTTTTATCTTTTATATTTTCTCCTACCTCCTTTCAAAGAGAATGGGCTGCTTTTCTGGGTGTCTGATGTCCTCTGCCAGCATTCAGATGTGTTTTGTGGAATTTACTCAGTGTTCAAATGTTCTTTCAATGAATTTGTGAGGGAGAAAGTGGTGTCCCTGTCCTACTCCTCCGCCATCTTAGGACCACCCTAGACAGCATATTAAGAAACAGAGACATTACTTTGTCAGCAAAGACCCGTCTAGTCAAGGTTATGGTTTTTCCAGTAGTCATATATGGATGTGAGAGTTGGAATACAAAGAAAGCTGAGTGCCAAAGAATCGATGCTTTTGAAATGTGGTGTTGGAGAAGACTCTTAAGAGTCCCTTGGACTGCAAGGAGAATCAACCAGTCCATCCTAAAGGAGATCAGTCTTGAGTGTTCATTGGAGGACCCATGTTGAAGCTGAAACTCCAATACTCTGGCCACCTGATGTGAAGAGCTGACTCATTGGAAAAGACGCTGATGCTGGGAAAGACTGAGGGCAGGAAGAGAAGGGGATGACAGAGGATGAGATGGTTGGATGGTATCACCAACTCAACAGACATGGGTTTGGGTAGACTCTGGGGGTTGGTGATGGACAGGAGGCCTGGTATGCTGCAGTTCATGGGGTCACAAAGAGTCAAACACCACTGAGCAAGTGAACTGAACTGAACTGAAATGTCTAGTGGTTTTCCCCACTTTCTTCAATTTAAGTCTGAATTTGGCAATAAGGATTTCATGATATCTGAGCCACAGTCATCTCCTAGTCTTGTTTTTTGCTGACTGTATAAAGCTTCTCCATCTTTGGCTGCAAAGAATATAATCAATCTGATTTTGGTGTTGACCATCTGGTGTAGTCTTCTCTTGTGTTGTTGGAAGAGGGTGTTTACTATGACCAGTGTGTTCTCTTGGTAGAACTCTGTAAGCCTTTGCCCTGCTTCATTCTGTACTCCAAGGCCAAATTTGCCTGTTACTCCAGGTGTTTCTTGACTTCCTACTTTTGTATTCCAGTCCCCTATAATGAAAAGGATGTATTTTTTGGCTGTTAGTTCTAGAAAGTCTTGTAGGTCTTCATAGAACTGTTCAACTTCAGCTTCTTCAGCATTACCGGTCAGGACATAGACTTGGATTCCCATGATATTGAATGATTTACGTTGGAAACGAGCAGAGATAATTCTGTCATTTTGAGAGTGCATCCAAGTACTTCATTTCAGTCTCTTTTGTTGACTATGATGGCTACTCCATTCTTCTAAGAGATTCCTGCCCACAGTAGTAGATATAGTGGTCATCTGAGTTAGACTCACCCATTGCAGTCCATCTTAGTTTGCTGATTACTAGAATGTCAATATTCACTCTTGTCATCTCCTGTTTGACTACTTCCAATTTGCCTTGATTCATCCACCTAACATTCCAGGTTCCTATGCAATATTTCTCTTTACAGCATCAGATTTGTTCCATCACGAGTCACATCCACAAATGGGTGTTGTTTTTGCTTTGGCTCCATCTCTTCATTCTTTCTGGAGTTATTTCTCCACTGATCTCCAGTAGCATATTGGACATCTACTGACCTGGGGAGTTCATCTTTCAGCGTCCTATCTTTTTGCCTTTTCATATTGTTCATAGGTTTCTCAAGGCAGGAATAGTGAAGTGGTTTGCCATTCCTTTCTCCAGTGGACCACATTTTGTCAGAACTCTCCACCATGACCCATCCATCTTGGGTGGCCCTATTCTGCATGTCTCCTGGTTTCATTGAGTTAGACAAGTCTGTGGCCCATGTGATTAAATTGGTTAGTTTTCTGTGATTGTGGTTTTCATTCTGTCTGTCCTCTGATGGAGAAGGATAAGAGGCTTACAGAATCTTCCTGATGGAAGAGACTGACTGAGGGGGATACTGGGTCTTGTTCTGATGGGCGGAGCTATGCTCAGTAAATCTTTAATCTAGTTTTCTGTTTTTTTTTTTTTTTTTTTTTTGTGGGGGGGGTGCTGTGTTCCCTCCCTGCAATTTACCTGGGGCCAAACTATGGACCACTGTCTTCCCTGGTGGCTCAGACAGTAAAGCATCTACCTACAGTGCAGGAGACCCGGGTTCAATCCCTGGATCGGGAAAACCCTCTGGAGAAGGAAATGGCAACTGACTCCAGTACTCTTGCCTAGAAAATCCCATAGACGGAGGAGCCTAGTAGGCTACAGTCCAAGGGGTGGCAAAGAGTTGAACACGACGGAGCAACTTCACTTTCACTTTCAAACTATGGTGGGGGTGATAAAGATGATGGTGACTTCCCTCAGAAGATCCCATGCATGTACTGCTACAGCCCATGCCCCCACCCTGCAGCAGGCCCCCACCCACCCAGGCCTTCACCAGAGACTCCTGGACACCCAGAGGCAAGTCCGGGACAGTGTTCTGTGGGGTCACTGTTCCTTTCTCTTGGGTTCTGATGCACAAGATTCTGTTGTGCCCTCCAAGAGTATATTTCCCAGTCCTGTGTAAGTTCTGGCAGCTCTCTGGTGGGGTTAATGGTGACCTCCTCCAAAAGGACTTATACCATACTCACACCCAGAGCCCCTGTCCCTGAGGCAGACCACCGCCGACCAATACCTCCACAGGAGACCCTCAAACACAGTTCTGTCTCAGTCTCTGTGGGGTTCCTGGGTTCTGGTGTGCACAGGGTTTGAGCCCTCTGAGCGTCTCTGGAGGGAATGGGGTTTGATTCTAAACGTGAATTTGCCCCTCCTACCGTCTTGCTGGGGCTTCTCCTTTGCTCTTGGACATAGGGTATCTCCTCAACAGCCACTCCAGTGCCTACTGTCTTGCTGGGATTTCTCTGATATTGAACGTGGAGTATCTCTTCTCAGCTGCTCACTGCTCCAGCGCCACACAGCCGCTGCTCTTAATACAGCTTTGATACACCAGTGAAAGTGTTGACCATGCAGTAGAAGTTGTGTTAGGACTCTTTGGTTTCAGTAACACAAAGGGAAAGTAAAATGTGTATATAAAGATATACAGGATTCTATAGAATCCACAAGCAGAGAAGCTGTGGGCTTTAAGAAGGACCAAAAGCAGTGGCCAAAGCCCACTGGATTCCCAAATGAAATTTTGTCTTCTTGCTACATCTCTTCCACTCGCTGTATAACTTCTTTCTTTTTCCTTACTTCCTAATTTGCATGACAGCATGACAACATACATACTTAACTCATGAGTTTACATACTATAGTTCCAGGCCCCAGAGAGACTAACTCTCACTCTTGAACCTCAACAGGAAATATCTGGGAAGGCACTCCTACATGGCATGGCATGGATAAGGAGCCCATCAGGAGTTAAACCAACATGGTCAGAAAGTGAGACTCACATTTCACCCAGAGCTGCAAAAGCAGCAGTCGCCAACATTTTTTTCACCAGAAACCGGTTTTGTGGAAGACAGTTTTTCCATGGACGGGGTAGGGGGATCATTTCAAGATGATTGAAGCACAGTAGGGTTCATGCTCCTATGAGAATCTATGGCTACCACTAAAATGAGAGAAGGCAGAGCTCAGGCAGTACTGGGAGTGATGGGGAGCAGCTATAAATATAGATGAAGCTTCACTCTCTTGCCCACCTCTCACCTCCTGCTGTGCAGCCTGGTGCCACACAGGCCACTGACTGGTGGTCCTGGTCTGTGGTTAAGGGGTTGGGGACCCCTGTGCTAGAAGACAATCACACGTGAGAAGCAGGCAATCAAGGGGATATTTACCCAAGCAGACACTCCAAAAGATACCTACCAGAGCTGTATTCCTTCTAATGGTGTACAATCATTATTTTGTCATGTATTATATTTTTCACTTACCCAAAAACCTTCCATTTAAAAGAATGCTATTTGCACCCACTCATAAAATGAATCATCACAATTTTAATATATCTTCTGGATAACTTTCAAATTTCCAATAATCACTCTTATTTAAATAAAAATCATTGGCAGCCACTTTTCAAAAATTTTACAACATGAACAAGTATCATAAGTATGTTCAAGAAAAATTAGCCTGTTTTGCTTTCATATTACTAAATTAGACTGCACATACTTTGGCTATTTTATTTAATTCACTTCAGGTACTAAATGTTGCTATATTCCCTAGAGCCAGTGAACTTACCTTTTAAACTATTTAGAAGAGATACTATGTGTACTTTATGTCCACAACATGGTCTAATACAGTGTGAAGGATTATGTTTTTAAAGAGAACTGAAAATCGTCCCCCAAAAGTCTTTGTAGTCTTTTGGTGTCTGGTGACAAAGTCTCTCTTTAGAATAGACAAGTAAGTAATGAAATTCAATGTAAAGAGTATTATATCTACATTTCATTATAGATTGTTTTTTCCAGCATACACTTTTCTTGAAGTTTGGGGGAATTTTGACTATTCACATATATTTTGTTGATGAGCAACTTTCAGTTAGATTAGTAAATATTAGAGCCAAGTTTCCAGAGGATTCTGACTCCAAAGCACATGCAATTAGCCCTCACACTCGTAAGAAACTGGAAAATGCTGGGATCGTTGGCAAGGTAGAAGAGGGAGGTGTGCTGTCTTTAGTCATGTCATATCTAAAAGGGACAAGATGTGCCAAATATCAAGCAGTAGTTTAGGCTATAAATGGGTAAAGGGCAGATTTGGAGATGCCAATTTTGGGAGTTTTTTTCTTACAACACATTGTTAAAGCCTTATCAATGACCAGGCTTCTAAGGAATAATACAAAACCTGAGAAGAGGCTCAAAGACTGAGCCTAAGGAAAAATCACACTAAAAAGCAGAAGAAAGGAAGTAGCAAAGAAAACAGAGAAGCTATAGCCAGACTGCTGGAAGGACTATGATGTTAGGAGGACAAATAATATGAATGGATTGTTAAAACAACTGAGCTAAATTAAGTTAGAATGGATTTTCTTGACAGCCAACCTGTAGACAATGCCTTAATAAAACAATAGAGATATATTTATAGTCCCTTCCTTAGCACATCCTGTTCATTTTTACATTACGGGCAACTTCATTGTCATTACACGTGCTAAATATTTCCTTAAATACAAATGAGACAGAATTATAGTAGTAAAATTACATTTCCATGATACCTGTGCCATTAAATGACAAAGCTGGGATTTAAATCCATGTCTATCCAGCACTCTGACCACCGTCTTAACCAGTACATATTTTTGAAACATAGAGCAAAGAGAGATGGAGAACACTGCTAGTTTTCTATCATGAAATTTCTATTATTTCTATCATAAACCTCACTATCATGTTTGTGAATATGACCTTAAATAACATTAACTTAGCAAATATTTATTAAATAAATCACATAGAAGAAAGTTATACCCCTTTCCAATTCTTTTTCAGTTTGTCTTATGGCCTCAAGAGAAGGTATTGGTTTGGACTAAGTGTTTGTATTAATAATATCTCCCTAACACTTGCCAACCTCCATTTTTCATGGAAAAGAAAGACAGCAGGCCTTAAGGTCAAATATTCTGTAGGACAACAACTTTTAACTATAATTTATTAACATTGCTTTGTTTTCTTTGTATTTATTTTTTATAGTTTCTTTCTATTTATGGCAAATTATTTTAGTTTTCCATTTTCAGTAGTCAGTAAAGTTTCCTGTCTAAATACAAATAAGATTTTTAATAGTGCCTCTGTCCAAAAACTTATATTAGGCAAGCAATAATACTGGAAGAATGTAGATAAATGGCAGAATTTTGAGGGTGGCTTTTAAATGACTAAAATTAGGAAAAACTGCTGCTGCTGCTAAGTCGCTTCAGTTGTGTCTGACTCTGTGCGACCCCATAGATGGCAGCCCACCAGGCTCCACCACCCCTGGGATTCTCCAGGCAAGAACACTGGAGTGGGTTGCCATTGCCTTCTCCAATGCATGAAAGTGAAAAGTGAAAGTGAAGTCACTCAGTCATGTCCGACTCTTCGCGACCCCACGGACTGCAGCCTACCAGCCTCCTCCATCCATGGGATTTTCCAGGCACTGCCTTGTGTTAAATATCCCCTACCCTATGAAACCCTTAATCATAACCTTGGTGTCAATTACTTGAGGTCAATTGCTTATTTTCCTCTCTCCATTCCTGTCACTCTTTCTGTAGCACTAATCCAAGCTATACCTTCCATGTGACTATTCTGTTCATATAGTGGATTTTTTTTCCTTTTTTCTTTTCCTTTCCTTTTTTTAACACTTGCAAACAGTAAAACAATAAACAGGACAACCAGACAAAAGAGGTTTTGGATCTCTAAGTTTCAGCAACAAAAAAGCATATAATGATACTTTGAAATAGATACTTCAGTAAATGTTTCTGAAGAGGGTAATAAATGGAATAATTTTATAAAGCTTTTGCTTGACTCAGAGAAGGTATCCATTCAGTATATTTAGACATAAGTTATCCAAATCATTCCTCCAAATATCCTTCAANTCAAAATCATTCTTCCAAATATCCTTCAAAATTCTAAGAAGTCAAATAAAATTATCAATAATTAAATGTTAATTATAGATAGTTTATTAGTGTGATCCAAATTTTCAAGGACCTTATCTGACATTGGGTTCAAATGAGTCTATATTAGCATTTCTATACCAATTTTACTGTCTCTTTTCATAGTGTAACTACAGGACTTAAGCATTACTTATTACCACCCTGAAAATGATGAATTATAATTTTGCAAAGACGCCTCAGGAGATGTGTAACACTTGATCAGCAGCAGTCCTTCACTGTGTCCTGCTTTGGCCTCCTGTTTTGTCCACTGAGTCTCAACTCTTTACAATACAGTACTTGGATATAATCTTCACACCTTGACCTCTCCATTTCTCTGTCTAGGAGATTATTTATTCTGACCCTAACCTGCAAAACCTCAACATGTCAAAGAACAATGTGTTCCATCCACCATGTCTTCTGCATAAAGTGGGGCCAGCCCCTCTCTAAATCCTGGTGCACTTGGTTCACCTGGGACTCTGCTTACTCGGTGGGCCACACACTTTGCTTTTGAAACAGCATTTGCTTCAGCCCTCAGATTCCCTACAGCTCAAAAAAGAAACTGCACAGAACAGGGTTAATGAACTGACATGGCACTGTCCTCTCCATTCTTCTGTCTTGCTGAAACCTCCCCATACCTCTTGCTTATGGGAATAGACGTCAGGGAGGTTGTGAGTCAGCCTGTCTATCAGCCTGACAGTCAGCCTGTCAGATGTGTCTATCAAACACATTGGCATTTTTTTAACCCCAGTTGGAAAACATCTTTCTCCAAAATTAGTTTCAATAATCCAGATTTCTCATGTAAGCATATATATATTTTTACACAGATGGATAGTTTTAAATACATTAAGCCCATTTTCCTTTTTTAAAATTAATTTGTTTATTGTTGTCTGTGTTCAGTCTTCATTGCAGTGCATGGGCTTTCTCTAGTTGCAAAGAGCGGGGCATACTCTTCATTGCAGCGTGTGATTTTGGCTGGGTTCAAATCCCATCACAGTCATGCGGTTTTGGGACCATAAGAAAGAACAGGTGATTGTTATTATTTTAATCCATTAAGCTTTGGGGCAATCTGTGAGGCAACCGAAGTAAACAACCTGGAATATGACACATTAACATGTATGAATTGCCTACTATGGCCAGGAACTAACTTGCATCATTTTCTCTGGTCTGAATGATGAATCAATATTTGCTTTTATACTATATTATTGGACATCAGTTCAGTTCAGTTCAGTCACTCAGTCGTGTCCGACTCTTTGCGACGCCATGAATCGCAGCATGCCAGGCCTCCCTGTCCATCACCATCTCCCGGAGTTCACTCAGACTCACGTCCATCGTGTCCGTGATGCCATCCAGCCATCTCATCCTCGGTCGTCCCCTTCTCCTCCTGCCCGCAATCCCTCCCAGNACAGTCAAAGGCTTTGGCATAGTCAAGAAAGCAGAAATAGATGTTTTTCTGGAACTCTCTTGCTTTTTCCATGATCCAGCGGATGTTAGCAATTTGATCTCTGGTTCCTCTGTCTTTTCTAAAACCGGCTTGAACATCAGGGAGTTCACGGTTCATGTATTGCTGAAGCCTGGCTTGGAGAACTTTGAGCATTACTCTACTAGCATGTGAGATGAGTGCAACTGTGCGGTAGTTTGAGCATTCTTTGGCATTGCCTTTCTTTGGAATTGGAATGAAAACTGACCTTTTCCAGTCCTGTGGCCACTGCTGAGTTTTCCAAATTTGCTGGCATATTGAGTGTAGCACATTCACAGCATCATTTTTCAGGATTTGAAAGAGCTCAGCTGGAATTCTATCACCTCCACTAGCTTTGTTCGTAGTGATGCTTTCTAAGGCCCACTTGGCTTCACATTCCAAGATGTCTGGCTCTAGCTTAGGGATTACATCATCATGATTATCTGGGTCGTGAAGATCTTCTTTGTACAGTTCTTCCGTGTATTCTTGCCACCTCTTATTAATATCTTCTGCTTCTCTTAGGTCCATACCATTTCTGTCCTTTATCAAGCCCATCTTTGCATGAAACGTTCCCTTGATATCTCTAATTTTCTTGAAGAGATCTCTAGTCTTTCCCATTCTGTTGTTTTCCTCTATTTCTTTGCATTGATCGCTGAAGAAGGCTTTCTTATCTCTCCTTGCTATTCTTTGGAACTCTGCATTCAGATGCTTATATCTTTCCTTTACTCCTTTGCTTTTCGCCTCTCTTCTTTTCACAGCTATTTGTAAGGCCTCCCCAGACAGCCATTTTGCTTTTTTGCCTTTCTTTTCCATGGGGATGGTCTTGATCCCTGTCTCCTGTACAATGTCACAAACCTCTGTCCATAGTTCACTAGGCACTTTATCTATCAGATCTGGGCCCTTAAATGTATGTCTCACTTCCACTGTATAATCATAAGGGATTTGACTGAGGTCATACCTGAATGGTCTAGCGGTTTTCCCTACTTTCTTCAATTTGAGTCTGAATTTGGTCAGACAAGAGATGGCAAAGGTGAACGTCGACATTCTAGGAATCAGCGAACTAAAATGGACTGGAATGGGTGAATTTAACTCAGATGACCATTATATTTACTCCTGCGGGCAGGAATCCCTAAGAAGAAATGGAGTAGCCATCATGGTGAACAAAAGAGTCTGAAATGCAGTACTTGGATGCAATCTCAAAAATGACAGAATGATCTCTGTTCGTCTCCAAGGCAAACCGTTCAATATCACTGGAATCCAAGTCTATGCCCCAACCAGTAACACTGAAGAAACTGAATTTGAACAGTTTTATGAAGACCTACAAGACCTTTGAGAACTAACGCCCAAAAAAGATGTCCTTTTCATTATATGGGACTAGAATGCAAAAGTAGGAAGTCAAGAAACACCTGGAGTAACAGGCAAATTTGGCCTAGGAATGCGGAATGAAGCAGGGCAAAGACTAATAGAGTTTTGCCAAGAAAATGCACTGGTCATAGCAAACACCCTCTTCCAACAACACAAGAGAAGACTCTACACATGGACATCACCAGATGGTCAACACCGATATCAGATTGATTATATTCTTTGCAGCCAAAGATGGAGAAGCTCTATACAGTCAACAAAAACAAGACCAGGAGCTGACTGTGGCTCAGAACATGAACTCCTTATTACCAAATTCAGACTCAAATTCAGACTCAAATTATTGGACATATCTATGATTTATTTTATGCTAAGATTTCATCAATAAAGCAATTCCCAGATGTAATATTGTCCCTTGGGAAAACAAAATTTTAAGGTGTTCTGCTTTCTAGTGGACACTCACCTAGAGGCAGACATCCTAGAGTGCAAAGTCAAGTGGGCCTTAGGAAGCATTACTATGAACAAAGCTGGTGGAGGTGATGGAATTCCAGCTGAGCTATTTCAAATCCTAAAAGATAATGCTGTTAAAGTGTCTCACTGAATATGTCAGCAAATTTGGAAAACAGCAGTGGCCACAGTATTGGGACACACCCCAAAACGAACCAATCCGAGGGAGCGGTGCTGCAGAAGAATAAAGAAAAAGAAGACTCAGAAATAAAGTGAGGATCAGGGGGCTGATGTCGTTTGCAGGCAAAAGCCCAGATCTTAATCCTTGGATGCTTTTTGTTGTTAATTTCTGCTTCCTTATATCTGCTCAAGAGATATCTGTTCTTTACAATCTCAGATAAAGATATGCAATGCACAGTCCTCAGTGTCAATCCTTCAAGCCTTTAATGACTTTGTTTAGCCCTTTGGCTAGTGACGCTGTTTCTCAGCAACTCCCTCAAGGCTCTGGTCATGGGAACTAATGATTTTCCATTGGTCACATCAGTACTTCAACATCTTGTTTTCAAGATGTCTTTCCACGATTTACTTTTTACTGCTCCCAGCCCTTTGCCTGGGAGTGATGAGAAAGTCATTCTTATTTTTCAGAGTCCCTGTTAATTATAGTACAGGCCTGTGCATAGCATATTCCCTACACCACAGGACTGGAAAAGGTCAGTTTTCATTCCAATCCCAAAGAAAAGCAATGCTAAAGAATGTTCAACTAACATACAGTTGTACTCATTTCACATGCTAACAAAATAATGTTCAAAATCCTGCAAGCTAGGCTTCAGCAATACGTGAACCAAGAACTTCCAGATGTACAAGCTGGATTTAGAAAAGGCAGAGGAACCAGAGATCAAATTGACAACATCCTTTGGATCATAGGAAAATCAAGGGAATTTCAGAAAAACACCTACTTCTTCTTCATTGACTACGCAAATTCCTTGACTGTGTGGATCACAACAAACTGCAGAACATTTGTAAGGAGATGGGACTACCAGAGCACCTTATCTGTCTCCTGACAAACCTATATGCAGGTCAAGAAGTGATAGTTAGAATAGAGATAAATTATATATATAACATATATGGTGATATTGATATACAGTGTCAAGGCTGTACAGTGTCACCTGCTCATTTAACTTATATGCACAGTACATCATGGGAAATGGTAGGATGGATGACTCACAAGCTGGAATCAAGATTGCTGGGAGAATATCAGCAACCTCAGATATGCAGATGACACCACTCTAATGGCAGAAAGTGATGAGGAATTGAAACCTCTTGATGAAGGTGAAAGAGGAGAGTAAAAAGGCTGGCTTAAAACTCAACATTCAAAAAACTAAGATCATGGCATCAGGTCACATTATTTCATGGCAAATAGATGGGTAAAAAGTGGAAACACTGACAGACTTTATATTCTTGGGCTCCAAACTCAATGCAGATATTGACTGCAGTCACGAAACTAAAAGATGCTTCCTCCTTGGAAGAAAAGCTGTAATAAAACTAGATAGCATATTAAAAACCAGAGACATCACTTTGCTAACAGAGGTCCAATAGTCAAAGCTATGACTTTTCAGTAATCACATGTGGATGTGAGAGTTGGACCATAAAGAAGACTGAGCACTGAAGAATTGATGCTTTCAAATTGTGGTGTTGGAGAAGACTCTTAAAAATCCCTTGGACAGCAAGATCAAAGCATTCAATCCTAAAGGAAATCAATCTTGAATATTCATTGGAAGGACTGATGCTGAAGCTCCAATATTTTGGCCACGTGATGCAAAGAGTCAACTCATTGCAAAATACCGTGATGCTGGGGAAGATTGAGGCCAGAAGCTGAAGGGGATGACAGAGGATGAGATGTTTGGATGGGATCATCAACTCAATGGACTTGAATTTGAGAAAACTCAGGGAGAGAGTGCAGGACAGGGAAGCCTGGTGTGCTGCAGTCCATGGGCTGCAAAGAGTCAGACACGAATTAGCAACTGAACAACAACTTCCTACTGCTGTTACCACTGTGCTACTTGATTCGTACAAAGGAGTCCTACTGTTAGGTAAAATGAAAACTCGTTTCAGGGTTTGTACTCAGAAAGAATTATTTTGATGTTGACAGTTTTGAAAAAAATATATATTTTTAATTATCAAAACTGAACTCTAAACTGCCTTCCATCTCTAAGGTTTAATTCTATAAGCTTATCAATATATTTATTTTTGGTGTGCCACTTAAAAGGNACACACACAATACTATTATTTTTAATAAATATTTAAAGTATTTCTTAAAAATATTTTTGTCATTATTATTATTGAAATACACAAGACCAAAAGAAATTCAACCCATGTAGCATTCAAAGCAGCAATTCAAACTGTTTTGTTTTATTGGTCATCAACAAATGGAACAGATGCATTGTTTTGTTGACAGATAATAGTCAGTGGTATATTGGTTCTTGCACTAGAAACACTGGTGAATATTAAAGTCATAAATAATTCAATCCTTTGTAGTGTCAGTATATGACCTCAAAATAACCCTGTTCAGTCTGAAGCTACTGGTAATTGCCCAAAGTTCAGCAAGGCCAAATCATAGCCTGCCATATATAGTAACACACTGTAATACAGAGCTTCAACAGAGAAAATACAGTTAGCATAATAATGAGGCATTAGCTGAAGTGCACAAGAAGTTGTTGACCTGAAACAAAAAGTCTACAGAAAGGATATGTTCTAAAGGATGCTGACAAAGTAGTTAAAATAACTGGAGAAATAGACCTAGCTTGAAACTTAGCAAGTCATAAGTCCTGTCTTAGTCACTTAACCTTTAACTTATTCTCCCTGATCCTTACAGACTATTTTAATATTCAGTTATTCAATAGAGTAAATTCAGAGCATTGCTGTATTTAATTTCAATGCTCCTACCACAAGGACCTCTACCCCAATGCCAAACTTTGCATGATTTCCATAATATGTTAATTTCTTTTCCTCTTTGTGATATGCTGTGCTTAGTCACTCAGTTGTGTCCAACTTTTTGTGACCCCATGGACTGTACCTCGCCAGACTCCTCTGTCCATGGGATTCTCCAGGCAAGAATACTGGAGTGGATTGCCATGCCCTCATCCAGGGGATCTTCCCAACCCATCCATTGAACCCAGGCCTCCTGTATTGCAGGTGGATTCTTTATCGTCTGAGTCACCAGGGAAGCCCTTTCCTCTTTGGTGGCTCTTAATTGTGTTCTTAGCCTTGAATAATCTACTTCTCCTTTGGGCCTCAGACTTCAGGTCTGTGAACCCTCACCTGATTTACCCAGACGTAACTTCTGCCCACAATCTTTGTGGCCACATGTTATTGTGTAAATTTATTTTCTCTAGTTCTTACTGTACCACAGTGATAACATTTGTGTATATATCCACCCATTTCTCCCTTCACCATTTGAGGTGCTTATAGGCAAGGACATTATTTCATCCTTTTTTCTGAAGTTGGTCACAAATCTTAGTGGTCAACAGTGTGGATTTAGAAGTTAGATATCCAGTTTGAATTCTGGCTCCACCTTTCATTAGCAGTGCATTACTGGGAGAAGGCTCTTGTGAGTCCCTTGGACTGCAAGGAGATAAATCCTAAAGGAAATCAGTCCTGAATAATCACTGAAAGGACTGATGCTGAAGCTGAAACTCCAATACTTTGGCTACCTGATGCGAAGAACTGAGTCACTGGAAAACACTCTGATGTTGGGAAAGATTGAAGGTGGGAGGAGAAAGGGATGACAGAGGATGAGATGGTTGGTTGGCATCACCGACTCAAAGGACATGAGTCTGAGTAAGTTCCAGGAGTTGGTGCTGGACAGGGAGGCCTGGTGTGCTGCAGTCCATGGGGTCACAAAGAGTCAGGCACGACTGAGTGACTGAACTGAATTGAACTGAACTGGGAGAACTACTTAGCTTCTGACCCTCATTATCTCCCAGTGGACCAGGCTAACAGGAACTCTTGGAAGATTAAATGATATAAAACACACATACACAGAGTATTCAAGAACATTGGCTACTGAATGTAATAAATCCTTGTTGTCATCTGATTAACTTGAAATGTTTACTCTAGGTTCTATCAGACTAATGGACTAAAATCAGTGTCAGATAGCATTTGTCTTTTCTGGGTTAAAAAAAATGTTATGCACTTATGAGTGTTATCCAACAAATCTCCAATGATTCTTGGGCAATAATAAAAAGAATCCATAGAAATATTATTTGACTCAATACAGGAGGTGGTCCTAAGATGGTGGAGGAATAGGACAGGGAGACCACTTTCTCCCCCACAAATTCATAGAAAGAACATTTGAACGATGAGAAAATTCCACAAAACAACTTCTGAATGCTGGCAGAGGACATCAGGCACCCAGAAAGTCACCCCATTGTCTTTGAAAGGAGGTAGGACAAAATATAAAAGATAAAAAGAGGGACAAGAGTGGGTAGGGATGGAGATCCATCCCAGGAAGGGAGTTTTAAAAAAGAGAGGTCTCCAAACACCAGGAAACACTCTCACCGGCAGGTTTGTGGCGAGTCTTGGAATCTCAGAGGGCAACATAACCAGGAGGAAAAATAAATAAATTAATATTTAAAACCCACAGATTACATGCTTAACCAGAATTCCCAGAGAAGAAGCAGCCCAGACACTCACATCCGCCACTAGCAAGCGGGGACTGGACAGGGAGGCGCAGGCTGCATTGCTTAGGGTAAGAACCAGGCCTGAATGCCCCAAGGGCAATCTGAGGGAACTAACTAGAGATAGCAACCCAGACTGTGGGACAGCTATCCCACGAAAAGACCTAACCTAAGACACTGCCAGGCCCACTCACAGAACAAAGGACTGAGCAGAGCTAGCCAGCTGCAAACCGGCCCATGCCCTGCCAGAGATAGGCAGGAAAGGGCAGCCAGAGCCAGAAGGGGGCAATCATGGCCCCAGAGAGACATCATCTACCAAACTGCAATCAGGCTTCTTTGCTAACCAAGACTTTTTGGGATTCTGGACGGTTGACATACGTTGCAGCTAGAGATCAGGTCCCCAGAAGAGACACACAGCACACCTGAGAAGGTGTGCCCATTGTACACCCAGAAAACCGAGCAGCTGGGACAGGGGAGGTGATAAGACACAGCCCCAACTGGAGGCAACTGCGCTTGCCAAGCACCTGGTCACCTGAGCTGCTCAGACCTGGGAAGGGCACAAAACGCAGGCCCCACCGAGTCTGCACCTTTGTGGAGTACCCGAGAACCTGAACCTGAGCAGCTCAGACCTGGGGAGTGCATACAACCAAGGGCCGGCCTCAGACAGTTCCCAGCAAAGCAACCTAGAGCTTAAGCAATGTAGACTGGGAAAGCACACACGCCGTGAGCAGGGTGGGGGGGTNGGGGGGGGTGGGGGGTGGAAACCCAGTACAGCTGAAACACTGCTAGCACTCCCCCCACACACCATTGATATTTGTTTGCAGTGTTCCTCCCTCCCCACAGCACGACTGAACAAGTGAGCCTAAAAAAGTGACCACCATCGCCCCCTTGTGTCAGGGTGGAAATTAGACACTGAAGAGACCAGCAAACAGAAGAAGCTAAAATAAACAGAGGGAACCGCTTTGGAAATGACAGGTGCAACAGATTAAAACCCTGTAGTTAGCACTGACTACATAGACAAGGGCCTATAGATCTTGAGAAGTAAAAGCCAGACCAAGGAACTATCTGAAAATGAACTGACCCCACACTGTCCACAACAGCTCCAGATAAATTTCTAGATATATATTTACTATTATCATTTTCTAAATTAAAAAAAAAATTATTTTGAAATCCTCTGTTACTCCTTTAATTTTCATTTTTATAACCTACTATTACCTTGCCAGAGAAGGCAATGGCACCCCACTCCAGTACTCTTGCCTGGAAACTCCCATGGACAGAGGAGCCTGGTAAGCAGTCTATGGGGTCGCTGAGAGTTGGAGATGACTCAGTGACTTCACTTTCACTTTTCACTTTCATGCATTGGAGAAGGAAATGGCAACCCACTCCAGTGTTCTTGCCTGGAGAATCCCAGGGACAGCGGAGCCTGGTGGGCTGCCGTCTATGGGGTCACACAGAGTCGGACACGACTGAAGCGACTTAGCAGCAGCAGCAACTATTACCTTGTAAAAAAAAAAAAAGACCCTATTTTTAAAGCAAACTTCGTATATATATTTTGTAATTTTTGTGACTTTGTTTTTTTTTTTTAATATTGTATTTTTGAGACTTTAACCTCTACTCTAGATTTTTAATCTTTTGCTTTTTGGTATTTGTTATCAACTTTGTACCTTTAAGAACCCAATCTTCAGTATCCATTTTTACTTGGGAGTAAGATTACTGATCTGATTGCTTTCTGCCCCTTTTGACTCTGCTTTTTCTCCACCAGGTCACCTCTATCTCCTCCCTCCCCCTTCTCATCTCTACCCAACTCTGTGAATTTCTTTGTGTGTTTTGGGCTGTGGAGAACACTTAGGGAACTGATTACTGGCTGGATCTCTCTCCTTTTGATTCCCCCTTTTCTGCTCCTGGCCACCTCTGTCACCTTCCTCCCTCCTCTCTACTCTGTGTAACTCCATGAACATCTCTGAGATGTACAGACTGTGGAGAGCAAATAGGGATGTGATTACTGGATAGCTTGTTCTCTCCCCTCTTGTTTCACCATCTTCTCCTCCTGGTCATCTCTATCTCCCTCCTCCCTCTTCTGTTCTCCATGTGACTTTGTGTACCTTTCCAGGTGTCCCTCACTGTGGAGAAACTTTTCATAATTAACCTAGATGTTTTATCATCAGTGCTGTATAGATGGAGAAGTCTTGAGGCTACTGTAAAAATAAGACTGAAAGCCAGAGGCAGGAGGCTTAAATCCAAAACCTGAGAACACCAGAGAACTCCTGACTCCAGAGAACGTTAATTGATAAGAGCTCATCAAAAACCTCCATACCTACACTGAAACCAAGCACCACCCAAGGGCCAAGTTCCAGAGCAAGATATACCACTGAAATTCTCCAGCAACACAGGAACATAGGCCTGAGCTTCAATATACAGGCTGCCCAAAGACATAACAAACTCATTGACATCTCAAAACTCACTACTGGACACTTCATTGCACTGCAGAGAGAAGAAATCCAGCTCCACCCACCAGAACACCGACACAAGCTTCCATAACCAGGAAACCCTGGCCAGCCACCTGTCCAATCCCACCCACAGGGAGGAACCTCCACAATAAAGAGGAACCACAAACTGCCAGAATATGAAAGGCCACCCCAAACACAGCAATATAAACAAGATGAAGAGACAGAGGAATACTCAGCAGGTAAAGGAACAGGAAGAAGGGTATCTCTTCACCACCACCCCTCCTGATCTTGAATGTGGAGCAGCCATGAAGAGATACCCCATGTCCAAGGTAAGAGAAACCCAACTAAGATGGTAGGTGTTGAAAGAGGGCATCAGAGAGAAGACACACTGAAACCATAATCACAGAAAACTAGTCAATCTAATCACACTAGGACCACAGCCTTGTCTAACTCAATGAAACTAAGACTTGCTCTGTGGGGCCACCCAAGATGGGTGGGTCATGGTAGAGAGGTCTGACAGAATGTGGTCCACTGGGGAAGGGAATGGTAAACCACTTCAGTATTCTTGCCTTGAAAACCCCATGAACAGTATGAAAAGGCAAAATGATAGGATACTGAAAGAGGAACTCCCCAGGACATTAGGTGCCCAATATGCTACTGAAGATCAGTGGAGAATAACTCCAGAAAGAATGAAGGGAAGGAGCCAAAGCAAAAACAATATCCAGCTGTGGATGTGACTGGTGATAGAAGCAAGGTCCGATGCTGTAAATAGCAATATTGCATGGGAACCTGGAATGTCAGGTCCATGAATCAAGGCAAATTGGAAGTAGTCAAACAGGAGATGGCAAGGGTGAACGTCAACATTCTAGGAATCAGTGAACTAAAACGGCCTGGAATAGGTGAATTTAACTCAGATGACCATTATATCTACTACTGTGGGCAGGAATCCCTTAGAAGAAATGGAGTAGCCATCATGGTCAACAAAAGAGTATGAAATGCAGTACTTGGATGCGATCTCAAAAACGACAGAATGATCTCTGTTTATTTCCAAGGCAAACCATTCAATATCACAGTAATCCAAGACTATACCCCAAACAGTAACACTGAAGAAGCTGAAGTTGAACGGTTCTATGAAGACCTACAAGACCTTTTAGAACTAACACCTAAAAAAGATGTCCTTTTCTATTTTTTTTAATTTTTATTTTAACTTTAGTTTACTTTACAATACTGTATTGGTTTTGCCAAGCATTGACATGAACTCACCACAAGTGTACATGTGTTCACAAACATGAATCCCCTCCCATCTCCCACCCCATACCATCTCTCTGGGTCCTCTTCTTGCACCAGCCCCAAGCATCCTGCATCCAGCATCAGACATAGACTGGCGATTCGTTTCTTACATGATAGTATACATGTTTCAGTGCCATTCTCCCATCTCATCCCACCCTCTCCCTCTCCCCCAGAGTCCAAAAGTTCACTCTACAAAAGATGTCCTTTTTATTATAAGGGACTCGAATGCAAAAGTAGGAAGTCAAGAAACACCTGGAGTAACAGGCAAATTTGGCCTTGGAATATGGAATGAAGCAGGGCAAAGGCTAATAGAGCTTTGTTAAGAGAATGCACTGGTCATAGCAAACACCCTCTTCCAACAACACAAGAGAAGACTCTACACATGGACATCACCAGATGGTCAACATCAAAATCAGATTGACATATTCTTTGCAGCCAAAGATGGAGAAGCTCTATACAGTCAGTAAAAACAAGACTGGGAGCTTATTGTGGTTCAGATCATGAAGTCCTTATTGCCAAATTCAGACTTAAATTGAAGAAAGTAGGGAAAACCACTAGACCATTCAGGAATGACCTAAATCAAATCCCTTATGAGTATACAGTGGAAGTGAAAATTCGATTTAAGTGACTAGATCTGACAGATAGAGTGCCTGATGAACTATGGAATGAGGTTTGTGACATTGTAGAGGAGACAGGGATCAAGACCATCCCCATGGAAAAGATATGCAAAAAATCAAGATGGCTGTCTGAGGAGGCCTAACAAATAGCTGTGAAAAGAAGAGAAGTGAAAAGCAAAGGAAAAAAGGTAAGATATAAGCATCTGAATGCAGAGTTCCAAAGAATAGCAAGAAGAGATATGAAAGCCTTCCTCAGTGATCAATGCAAAGAAATAGAGGAAAACAGCAGAATGGGAAAGAGTAGAGATCTCTACAAGAAAATTAGAGATATCAGGGGAACATTTCATGCAAAGATGGGCTCGATAAAGGACAGAAATGGTATGGACCTAACAGAAGCAAAAGATATTGAGAAGAGGTGGCAAGAATACACAGAAGAACTGTACAAAAAAGATCTTCATGACCTAGATAATCATGATGGTTTGATCCCTCACCTAGAGCCAGACATCCTGGAATGTGAAGTCAAGTGGGCCTTAGAAAGCATCACTATGAACAAAGCTTGTGGAGGTGATTTGAGCTCCTCCAATCAGTTGAGCAATTTCCAGTCCTGGAAGACGATGCTGTGAAAGTGCTGCAGTCAATATGCCAGCAAATTTGGAAAATTCAGCAGTGGCCACAGGACTGGAAAAGTCAGTTTTCATTCCAATCCCAAAGAAAGGCAATGCCAAAGAATGATCAAACTACAGCACAATTGGACTCATCTCACATGCTAGTAAAGTGATGCTCAAAATTCTCCAAGACAGGCTTCAGCAATATGTGAACTGTGAACTTCCAGATGTTCAAGCTGGTTTTGGAAAAGGCAGAGGAATCAGAGATCAAATTGCCCAAAATCTGCTGAATCATGGAACAAGCAAGAGAGTTCCAGAAAAACATCTATTTCTGTTTTATTGACTATACCAAAGCCTTTGACTGTGTGGGTCACAATAAACTGTGGAAAATTCTGAAAGAGATGGGAATACCAGACCATCTAACCTGCCTCTTGAGAAACCTATGTGCAGGTCAGGAAGCAACAATTAGACCTGGACATGGAACAACAGACTGGTTCCAAACAGGAAAAGGAGTACATCATGGCTGTATATTGTCATCCTGCTTATTTAACTTCTATGCAGAGTACATCATGAGAAACGCTGGACTGTAAGAAGCATAAGCTGGAATCAAGATTGCCGGAAGAAATCAATAACCTCAGGTGTGCAGATGACACCACCCTTATGGCAGAAAGTGAAGAGGAACTAAAAAGCCTCTTGAAAGTGAAAGAGGAGAGTGAAAAAGTTGGCTTAAAGCTCAACAGTCAGGAAACTAAGATCGTGGCATCTGGTCCCAACATTTGATGGGAAATAGATGGGGAAACAATGGAAACAATGTCAGACTTTATTTTGGGGGGCTCCAAAACCACTGCAGATGGTGATTGCAGCTATAAAATTAAAAGACACTTGCTCCTTTGGAGGAAAGTTATGACCAACCTAGATAGCATATTGAAAAGCAGAGACATAACTTTGCCAACAAAGGTCCATCTAGACAAGTCTATGGTTTCTCCAGTGGTCATGTATGGATGTGAGAGTTGGACTGTGAAGAAGGCTGAGTGCCGAAGAATTGATGCTTTTGAACTGTGGTGTTGGAGAAGACTCTTGAGAGTTCCTTGGACTGCAAGGAGATCCAACCAGTCCATTCTGAAGGAGATCAGCCCTGGGATTTCTTTGGAAGGAATGATGCTAAAGCTGAAACTCTAGTACTTTGGCCACCTCTTGCAAAGAGTTTACACACTGGAAAAGACTCTGATGCTGGGAAGGATTGGGGACTGAAGAAAAGGGGACGACAGAGGATGATATGGCTGGATGTCATCACCGATGAGTTTGAGTGAACTCCGGGAGATGGTGATGGATAGGAAGGCCTGGCATGCTGCGATTCATGGGGTTGCAAAGAGTCAGACACAACTGAGTGGCTGAGCTGAAGGAATTGAACGGATAGGAACAGGATAAATGCCTACCAAACCAAGCAAAAGAAAAAGGGATAGGGAATATATGTGAAAAAAAATTCCGAATATTGATAGTGTACATTATCCAAATCTTGAAAACAATATGGAGTTGCAGATAAATACACTTGAGACAAGGATTGAGAAGACGCAAGAAGGTTTATTCAGGACCTAGAAGAAAAACAAGAGTCAATATATAATGAATAATGCAATAAACGAGATCAAAAACACTTTAGAGGGAACCAACAGTAGAACAATTGAAGCAGAAAATAGGATAAGTTTGGTAGAAGATAGAATGGTAGAAATAAATGAAGCAGAGAGGAAAAAACAAAAAAGAATTAAAAGAAATTTGGACAACCTAGAAAATCCCATGGATGGAGGAGCCTGGCAGGCTGCAGTCCATGAAATCAGCAGGGGTCGGACATGATTGAGCGACTTCACTTTCACTTTTCACTTTCATGCATTGGAGAAGGCAATGGCACCCCACTCCAGTACTCTTGCCTGGAGAATTCCAGGGACGGGGCAGCCTGGTGGCCTGCCCTCTATAGGGTCGCACAGAGTGGGACACGACTGAAGTCATGTAGCAGCAGCAGCAGCAGAGACATCTGGGACAATGTTAATTGCCCCAATATTCGAATCATAGGAGACCCAGAAAAGACAAAAAGAAAGGCCATGAGAAAATACTTGAGGAGATAATAGTTGAGAACTTCCCTAAAATGGGGAAGGAAATAATCACCCAGGTCCAAGAAACCCAGAGAGTCCCAAAAGGATAAACCCAAGGTAAAACACCCCAAGACACATATTAATCAAATTAACAAAGATCAAACACAAAGAACAAATATTAAAAGCAGCAAGGGAAAAACAACAACACACAAGGGGATTCCCATAAGGATAACAGCTGATCTTCTAATAAAAACTCTTCAGGTCAGAGGGAAGATTATGGCAGGACATAGTTAAAGTGATGAAAGAGAAAAACCTACAACCCAGATTACTGTACCGAGCAAGGATCTCATTCA
This sequence comes from Redunca redunca, assembly GCA_006410935.1. Lineage (NCBI taxonomy): Eukaryota > Metazoa > Chordata > Mammalia > Artiodactyla > Bovidae > Redunca > Redunca redunca. Next base: position 583,117 of record SJYQ01004662.1, read on the forward strand.
AATATGAAGGAGAAATCAAAAGCGTTACAGACAAGCAAAAGCTGAGAGAATTCAGCACCACCAAACCAGCTCTCCAACAAATGCTAAAGGATCTACTTTAGACAGGAAACACAGAAAGGGTGTATAAACGCAAATCCAAAACAATAAAGTAAATGGCAACGGGATCATACTTATCAATAATTACCTTAAATGTAAATGGCTTGAATGCCCTAACCAAAACACAAAGACTGGCTGAATGGAAACAAAGACAAAACCCCTATATATGTTGTCTACAAGAGACCCGCCCCAAAACAAGGGACACATACAGACTGAAAGTGAAGGGCTGGAAAACAACATTCCATGCAAATAGCGACCAAAAGAAAGCAGGAATAGCAATACTCATATCAGATAAAATAGATTTTAAAACAAAGGCTGTGAAAAGAGACAAAGAAGGACACTACATAATGATCAAAAGATCAATGAAAGAAGAAGATAAAACAATTATCAATATATATGCACCCAACATAGGAGCACCACAATATGTAAGACAAATGCTAAGAAGTATGAAAGAGGAAATTAACAATAACACAATAATAGTAGGAGACTTTAATACCCCACTCACACCTATGGATAGATCAACTAAACAGAAAATTAACAAGGAAACACAAACTTTAAATGATACAATAGATGAGTTAGACCTAATTGATATCTATAGGATATTTCACCCCAAAACAATGAATTTCACCTTTTTCTCAAGTGCACACGGAACCTTCTCCAGGATAGATCACATCCTGGATCATAAATCTAGCCTTGGTAAACCCCCCAAAATTGAAATCATTCCAAGCATCTTTTCTGACCAAAATGCAATATTAGATCACAATTAAAGGAGGAAAACTATTAAAAATTCCAACATATAGAGGCTGAACAACACGCTGCTGAATAACCAACAAGTCACGGAAGAAATCAAAAAAGAAATCAAATTATGCATAGAAACAAAGGTAAATGAAAACACAACAACCCAAAAACCTGTGGGACACTGTAAAAGCAGTGCTAAGGGGAAGGTTCATAGCAATACAGTCATACTTCAAGAAACAAGAAAAGAGTCAAATAAATAACCTAACTCTACACCTAAAGCAACTAGAAAAGGAAGAAATGAAGAACCCCAGTGTTAGTAGAAGGAAAGAAATCTTAAAAGTTAGGGCAGAAATAAATGCAAAAGAGACCATAGTAAAAGTCAACAAAGCTAAAGGCTGGTTATTTAAGAAGATAAATAAAATTGACAAGCCATTAGCCAGACTCACCAAGAAACAAAGGGAGAAAAATGAAGTCAATAAAATTAGAAATGAAAATGGAGAGATCACAACAGACAACACAGAAATACAAAGGACCATAAGAGACTAGTATCAGCAACTATACACCAATAAAATGGACAACTTGGAAGAAATGGACAAATTCTTAGAAAACTACAACTTTCCAAAACTGAACCAGGAAGAAATAGAAAACCTTAACAGACCCATCACAAGCAAGGAAATTGAAACTGTAATCAGAAATCTTCCAGCAAACAAAAGCCCAGGACCAGACGGCTTCACAGCTGAATTCTATCAAAAGTTTAGAGAAGAGCTAACACTTATCCTACTCAAACTCTTCCAGAAAATTGCAGAGGAAGGTAAACTTCCAAACTCATTCTATGAGGCCACAATAATCCCAATACCAAACCAGACAAAGATGCCACAGTAAAAGAAAACTACAGGCCAATATCACTGATGAACATAGATGCAAAAATCCTTAACAAAATTCTAACAAACAGAATCCAACAACATATTAAAAAGATTATACATCATGACCAAGTAGGCTCTATCCCAGGGGTGCAGGATTCTTCAATGTCCACAAATCAATCAATGTAATACACCACATTAACAAATTGAAAAATAAAAACCATATGATTACCTAAATAGATGCAGAGAAAGCCTGTGACAAAATTCAACATCCATTTATGATAAAAACCCTCCAGAAAGCAGGAATAGAAGGAAGATACCTCAACATAATAAAAGCTATATATGACAAACCCACAGCAAATATTATCCTCAATGGTGAAAAACTGAACGCATTTCCCCTAAAGTCAGGAACAAGACAAGGATGCCCACTCTCACCACTACTATTCAACATAGTTTTGGAAGTTTTGGCCAGAGCAATCAGAGCAGAAAAAGAAATAAAAGGAATCCAGATTGGAAAAGAAGAAGTAAAACTCTCACTGTTTGCAGATGACATGATCCTCTACACAGAAAACCTTGAAGACTCCACCAGAAAATTACTAGAGGTAATCAATGAATATAGTAATGTTGCAGGATATAAAATCAACACAGAGAAATCCCTTGCATTCCTATACACTAATAATGAGAAAATAGAAAGAGAAATTAAGGAAACAATTCCATTCACCATTGCAACGAAAAGAATAAAATACTTAGAAATATATCTACCTAAAGAAACTAAAGACCTATATACAGAAAACTATAAAACACTGGTGAAAGAAATTGAAGAGGACACAAATAGATGGAGAAATATACCTTGTTCATGGATTGGAAGAATCAATATTGTGAAAGTGAGTATACTACCCAAAGCAATCTATAGATTCAATGCAATCCCTATCAAGCTACCAACGGTATTTTTCACAGAACTAGAACAAATAATTTCAAAATTTGTATGGAAATACAAAAAATCTCGAATAGCCAAAACAATCTTGAGAAAGAATGGAACTGGAAGAATCAACCTGCCTGACTTCAGGCTCTACTACAAAGCTACAGTCATCAAGACAGTATGGTACTGGCACAAAGACAGAAATATAGATCAACGGAACAAAATAGAGTGCCCAGAGATGAATCCACACACATATGGACACCTTATCTTTGACAAAGGAGGCAAGAATATACAATGGAGAAAAGACAATCTCTTTAACAAGTGGTGCTGGGAAAACTGGTCAACCACTTGTAAAAGAATGAAACTAGAACACTTTCTAACACCATACACAAAAATAAACTCAAAATGGATTAAAGATCTAAACATAAGACCAGAAACTATTAAACTCCTAGAAGAAAACATAGGCAAAACACTCTCCAACATACATCACAGCAGGATCCTCTATGACCTACCTCCCAGAATATTGGAAATAAAAGCAAAAATAAACAAATGGGACCTAATTAAACTTAAAAGCTTCTGCACAACAAAGGAAAGTATAAGCAAGGTGAAGAGACAGCCTTCAGACCGGGAGAACATAATAGCAAATGAAGCAACGGACAAAGAATTAATCTCAAAAATATACAAGCAACTCCTGCAGCTCAATTCCAGAAAAATAAATGACCCAATCAAAAAATGGGCCAAAGAACTACACAGACATTTCTCCAAAGAAGACATACAGATGGTTAACAAACACATGAAAAGATGCTCAACATCACTCATTACCAGGGAAAAGCAAATCTAAACCACAATGAGGTATCATTTCACGCCAGTCAGAATGGCTGCTATCCAAAACTCTACAAGCAATAAATGCTAGAGAGGATGTGGAGAAAAGGGAACCCTCTTACACTGTTGGTGGGAATGCAAACTAGTACAGCCACTATGGAGAACAGTGTGGAGAATCCTTGAAAAACGAAATAGAACTGCCATATGACCCAGCAATCCCACTGCTGGCCATACACACAGAGGAAACCAGAATTGAAAGAGACACGTGTACCCCAGTGTTCATCGCAGCACTGTCTGTAATAGCCAGGACATGGAAGCAACCTAGATGTATATCAGCAGACGAATGGATATGAAATCTGTGGTACATATACACAATGGAGTATCACTCAGCCATTAAAAAGATTATATTTGAATCAGTTCAGATAAGGAGGATGAAACTGGAGCCTATTATACAGAGTGAAGTAAACGAGAAAGAAAAACACCAATACAGTATACTAATGCATATATATGGAATTTAGAAAGATGGTAATGATAACCCTGTATGAGAGACAGCAAAGGAGACACAGATGTATAGAATAGTCTTTTGGACTCTATGGGAGAGGGAGAGGGTGGGATGATTTGGGAGAATGGTATTGAAACATGTATAATATCATATAAGAAATGAATCACCACTGCAGGTTTGATGCATGATACAGGGTTCTTGGTGCTTGTGCACGGGGATGACACCGAGGGATGGGGAACACATGTACACCCATGGCGTATTCATGTCAATGTATGTCAAAACCAATACAATATTGTAAAGCAAAAAAATAAAATAAAATAACCCCCTCCCCCCAATAATAATATGCTGTCTAGGTTGGTCATAAATTTCCTTCCAAGGAGTAAGTGTCTTTTAATTTCATGGCTTCAATCACCATTTGCAGTGATTTTGGAGCCCCCCAAAATAAAGTCTGTACTGTTTCCACTATTTCCCCATCTATTTGCCATGAAGTGATGGGACCAGATGCCTTGATCTTAGTTTTCTGAATTTTGAGCTTTAAGCCAACTTTATCACTTTCCTCTTTCACTTTCATCGAAAGGTTCTTTAGCTCTTCTTCACTTTCTACCATAAGGGTGGTTTCATCTGCATATCTGACGTTATTGATATTTCACCCAGCAATCTTGATTCTAGCTTGTGCCTCTTCCAGGTTAGCATTTCTCATGATGTACTCTGCGTATAAGTTAAATAAGCACGGTGACACTATACAGCCTTGATGTACTCCTTTCCCGATTTGGAACCAGTCTATTGTTCCGTGTTTAGTTCTCACTGTTGCTTCCTGACCTGCATATCGGTTTCTCAAGAGGCAGGTCAGGTGGTCTGGTATTCCTATCTTTCAGAATTTTTCCACAGTTTCTTGTGATCCACACAGTAAAAGGCTTTCAAATAATCAATGAAGCAGAAATAGATGTTTTTCTGGAACTCTCTTGCTTTTTCCATGATCCAGCAGATGTTGGCAATTTGATCTCTGGTTCCTCTGCCTTTTCTAAAACCAGCTTGAACATCTGGAAGTTCAGAGTTCCTGTATTGCTGAAGCCTGGCTTGGAAAATTTTAAGCATCCTTTACTAGCATGTGAGATGAGTGCAATTGTGCGGTAGTTTGAGCATTCTTTGTCATTGCCTTTCTTTGGGATTGAAATGAAAAAGGACCTTTTCCAGTCCTGTGGCCACTGCTGAGTTTTCCAAATTTGCTGACATACTGAGTGCAGCACTTTCACAGCATCATCGTTTAGGATATGAAACAGCTCAACTGGGATTCCATCACCTCTGCTAGCTTTGTTCGTAGTGATACTTCCTAAAGCCCACTTGACTTCACATTTTAGGATGTCTGGCTGTAGGTGAGTGTGAGTGATCACACCATCGTGATTATTTGGGTTGTGAAGATCTTTTTTGTACAGTTCTTCTGTGTATTCTTGCAACCTCTTCTTAAAATCTTCTGCTCCTGTTAGGTCCCTAAAATATCTGTCCTTTATGGTGCCCAACTTTGCATGAAATGTTCCCTTGATATCTGTAATTTTCTTGGAGACATCTCCAGTCTTTCCCATTCTATTGTTCTCTATTTCTTTGCATTGATCGCTGAGGAAGGCTTTCTTATGTCTCCTTGCTATTCTTTGGAACTCTGCATTCAAAACGGTATATCTTTCCTTTACTCCTTTGCTTTTCACTTCTCTTCTTTTCTCAGCTATTTGAAAGGGCTTCTCAGACAGCCATTTTGCTTTTTTTGCATTTCTTTTTCTTGGGGATGGTCTTGATTCCTGTCTCCTTTACAATGTCACAAACCTCTCTGCATAGTTCGTCAGACACTCTGTCTATCAGATCTAGTCCCTTATATCTATTTCTCACTTCCACTGTATAGTCATAAGGGATTTGATTTAGGTCATTCCTGAATAGTCTATTGTTTTTTCCCACTTTATTCGATTTAAGTCTGAATTTGGCAATAAGGAGTTCATGATCTGATCCACAGTCAGCTACAGTCTTGTTTTTGCTGACTGTATAGAGCATCTCCATCTTTGGCTGCAAAGAATATAATCAATCTGATTTTGGTGTTGACCATCTGGTGATGTACATGTGTAGTATTCTCTTGTGTTGTTGGAAGAGGGTATTTGTTATGACCAGTGTGTTCTCTTGGCAGAACTGTGTTAGCCTTTCCCCTCTTCATTCTGTACTCCAAGGCCAAATTTTCCTGTTACTCCAGGTGTTTCTTGACTTCCTCCTTTTGCATTCCAGTCCCCTGTAATGAAAAGGGCATCTTTTTGGGGTGTTAGTTCTAGAAGGTCTTGTAGGTCTTCATAGAACAATTCAGCTTCAGCTTCTTCAGCATTACTGGTCAGGGCATAGACTTGCATTACCATGATATTCAGTGATTTGCCTTGGAAAGGAACAGAGATCATTCTATCATTTTTGAGGTTGCATCCAAGTACTGCATTTCCGACTTTTTTGTTGACTATGATGGAGTGGCTGAGAGAAGCAGCCCACGTCCAAGGTCAGGGGCAGCGGCCAAGAGGAGTGACCCCACGTCCAAGATCAGGGGTGGTGGTTGCACTTTGCTGAAGCAGCCATGAATAGAAATCCCACGTTCAAAGTAAGAGAAACCCAAGTAAGATGATAGGTGCTGAGAGAGGGCATCAGAGGGCAGACAGTCTGAAACTACAGTCAAAGACAACTAGCCAATCTGACCACACAGACCACAGCCTTGTCTACTAAATGAAACTAAGCCATGCCGTGTGTGGCCACCCAAGACGGGTGGGTCATGGTGGAGAGGTCTTACAGAATGTGGTCCACTGGAGAAGAGAATGACTAACCACTTCAGTATTCTTGCCTTGAGAACCCCATGAACAGTATGAAAAGGCAAAATGATAGGATACTGAAAGAGGAACTCCCCAGGTCAGTAGGTGCCCAATATGCTACTGGAGATCAGTGGACAAGTAACTCCAGAAAGAATGAATGGATGGAGCCAAAGCAAAAACAACACCCAGTTGTGGGTGGGACTGGTGATAGAAGCAAGGTCTGATGCTGTAAAGAGAAATATTGCATAGGAACCTGGAATGTTAGGTCCATGAATCAAGGCAAATTGGAAGTGGTGAAACAGGAGATGGCAAGAGTGAACACTGAATTCTAGGAATCAGCAAACAAAGATGGACTGGAATGGGTGACTCTAACTCATGACCACTATATCTACTACTGTGGGTGGAATCCCTTCGAAGACCTTTCAGGTATGACCTAAATCAAATCCTTAACGTTTATACAGTAGAAGTGAGAAATAGATTTAAGGGACTAGATCTGATAGAGTGCCTGATGAACTATGGACAGAGGTTCATGACACTGTACAGGAGAGAGGGAGCAAGACCATCCCCTAGAGAAAGAAATGTAGAAAAGCAAAATGGCTGTCTGTGGAGGCCTTACAAAGAGCTGAGAAATGAAAAGACGCAAAAAAGCAAAGGAGAAAAGGAAAGATATATCCATCTGAATAAAGAGTTCCAAAGAATTGTAAGGAGAGATAAGAAAGTCTTCCTCAGTGATAAGTGCAAAGAAATAGAGGAAAACAATAGAATGGGAAACACTAAAGATCTTTTCGAAAAATTACAGATATCAAGGGAACATTTCATGCAAAGATGGGCTCAATAAAGGACAGAAATATTACGGACCTACGAGAAGCAGAAGATATTAAGAAGAGGTGGCAAGAATACACAGAACTGTACAAAAAAGATCTTCACAACCCAGATAATCACGATGGTGTGATCACTCATCTAGAACCATACATTCTGGAATGCAAAGTCAAGTGGGCCTTAGAAAGCATCACTACAAACAAAGCTAGCAGAGGTGATGGAATTCCAGTTGAGCTATTTCAAATCCTGAAAGATGATGCTGTGAAAGTGCTGCACTCAATATGCCAGCAAATTTGGAAAACAGCAGTGGCCACAGGACTGGAAAAGGTCCGTTTTCATTCCAATCCCAAAGAAAGGCCATGCCAAAGAATGCTCAAACCACCACACAATTGCACTCAGTGCACACGCTAGTAAAGCAATGCTCAAAATTCTCCAAGCAGGTTTCAGTAGTATCTGAACCTTGAACTTGTAGATAGATGTTCTATCTAGTTTTAAAAAAGGCAGAGGAACCAGAGATCAAATTGCCAACATCCACTGGATAACTGAAAAAGGAAGAAAGTTCCAGGAAAACATCTTTTTCTGCTTTATTGACTATGCCATAGCCTTTGACTGTGTCAGTTCAGTTCAGTTCAGTCGCTCAGTCGTGTCCAACTCTTTGCGACCCCATGAATCACAGCATGCCAGGCCTCCCTGTCCATCACCCTCTCCCGGAGTTCACTCAGACTCACGTCCATCGAGTCCGAGATGCCATCCAGCCATCTCATCCTCGGTCGTCCCCTTCTCCTCCTGCCCCAAATCCCTCCCAACATCAGAGTCTTTTCCAATGAGTCAACTCTTCTCATGAGGTGGCCAAAGTACTGGAGTTTCAGCTTCAGCATCATTCCTTCCAAAGAAAACCCAGGGTTGATCTTCAGAATGGACTGGTAGGATCTCCTTGCAGTCCAAGGGACTCTCAAGAGTCTTCTCCAACACCACAGTTCAAAAGCTTCTATTGTTCAGCGCTCAGCCTTCTTCACAGTCCAACTCTCACATCCATACATGACCACAGGAAAAACCATAGCCTTGACTAGACAGACCTTAGTCAGAAAAATAATTTCTCTGCTTTTGAATATACTATCTAGGTTGGTCATAACTTTTCTTCCAAGGAGTAAGCGTCTTTTAATTTCATGGCTGCTGCAGTCACCATCTGCAGTGATTTTGGAGCTCCAAAAAATAAAGTCTGACACTATTTCCACTGTTTCCCCATCTATTTCCCATGAAGTGATGGGACCGGATGCCATGATCTTTGTTTTCTGAATGTTGAGCTTTAAGCCAACTTTTTCACTCTCCTCTTTCACTTTCATCCAGAGGCTTTTTAGCTCCTCTTCACTTTCTGCCATAAGGGTGGTGTCATCTGCACACCTGAGGTTATTGATATTTCTCCCGGCAATCTTGATTCCAGCTTATGCTTCTTCCAGTCCAGCGTTTCTCATGATGTACTCTGCATAGAAGTTAAATAAGCAGGGTGACAATATACAGCCTTGACGTACTCCTTTTCCTATTTGGAACCAGTCTGTTCCATGTCAAGTTCTAACTGGTGCTTCCTGACCTGCATACAGGTTTCTCAAGAGACAGGTCAGGTGGTCTGGTATTCCCATCTCTTTCAAAATTTTCCACAGTTTCTTGTGATCCACACAGTCAAAGGCTTTGGCATAGTCAATAAAGCAGAAATAGATGTTTTTCTGGAACTCTCTTGCTTTTTCCATGATCCAGCGGATGTTGGCAATTTGATCTCTGGTTCCTCTGCCTTTTCTAAAACCAGCTTGAACATCAGGAAGTTCACGGTTCACGTATTGCTGAAGCCTGGCTTGGAGAAGTTTGAGCATTACTTTACTAGTGTGTGAGATGAGTGCGATTGTGCGGTAGTTTGAGCATTCTTTGGCATGGCCTTTCTTTGGGATTGGAATGAAAACTGACCTTTTCCAGTCCTGTGGCCACTGCTGAGTTTTCCAAATTTGCTGGCATATTGAGTGCAGCACTTTGACAGCATCATCTTTCAGGATTTGAAAGAGCTCAACTGGAATCCCATCACCTCCTCTAGGTTTGTTCGTAATGATGCTTTCTAAGGCCCACTTGGCTTCACATTCCAAGATATCTGGCTCTAGATTAGTGACCACATCATCATGATTATCTGGGTCGTGAAGATCTTTTTTGTACAGTTCTTCCGTGTATTCTTGCCACCTCTTCTTAATATCTTCTGCTTCTGTTAGGTCCATACCATTTCTGTCCTTTATCTAGCCCATCTTTGCATGAAATATTCCCTTGGTATCTTTAATTTTCTTGAAGAGATCTCTAGTCTTTCCCATTCTGTGTTGTTTTCCTCTATTTCTTTGCATTGATTGCTGAAGAAGGCTTTCTTATCTCTTCTTGCTATTCTTTGGAACTCTGCATTCAGATGTTTACATCTTTCCTTTACTCCTTTGCTTTTCACCTCTCTTCTTTTCATAGCTATTTGTAAGGCCTCCCCAGACAGCTATTTTGCTTTTTTGCATTTCTTTTCCATGGGGATGGTCTTGATCCCTGTCTCCTGTACAGTGTCATGAGCCTGACAGAATGTGGTCCACTGGAGAAGGGAATGGCAAGCCACTTCAGTATTCTTGCCTTGAAAACCCCATGAACAGTATGAAAAGGCAAAATGATAGGATACCAAAAGAGGAACTCCCCAGGTCATTAGGTGCCCAATATGCTACTGGAGATTAGTGGAGAAATAACTCCGGAAATAATGAAGGGATAGACCCAAAGCAAAAACAATACCCAGTTGTGCCCATGACTGGTGATAGAAGCAAGGTCTGATGCTGTAAAGAGCAATATTACATAGGAACCTGGAATGCTAGGTCCATGAATCAGGGCAAATTGGAAGTGGTCAAACAAGTGATGGCAAGGGTGAACGTCAACATTCTAGGAATCAATGAACTAAAATGGACTGGAATGGGTGAATTTAACTCAGATGACCATTATATCTACTACTATGGACAGGAATCCCTCATAAGAAATGGAGTAGCCATCATGGTCAAGAAAGAGTCTGAAATGCAGTACTTGGATGCAATCTCCAAAACGACAGAATGATCTCTGTTCATCTCCAAGGCAAACCATTCAATATCACAGTAATCCAAGTCTATGCCCTGACCAGTAATGCTGAAGAAGCTGAAGTTGAACGATTTTATGAAGACTTACAAGACCTTTTAGAACTAACACCCAAAAAAGATGTCCTTTTCATTATAGGGGTGGGAATGCAAAAGTAGGAAGTCAAGAAACACCTGGAGTAACAGGCAAATTTGGCCTTGGAATGCACAGTGAAGCAGGGCAAAGACTAATAGAGTTTTGCCAAGAAAATGCACTGGTCATAGCAAACACCCTCTTCTGACAACACAAGAGAAGTCTCAACACATGGACATCACCAGATGGTCAACACCAAAATCAGACTGATTATATTCTTTGCAGCCAAAGATGGAGAAGCTCTTTACAGTCAACAAAAACAAGACCAGGAGCTGACTGTGGCTCAGATCATGAACTCCTTATTGCCAAATTCAGATTCAAATTGAAGAAAGTAGGGAAAACCGCTAGACCATTCAGGTATGACCTAAATCAAATCCCTTATGATTATACAGTGGAAGTTAGAAATAGATTTAAGGGCCTAGATCCGATAGAGTGCTTGATGAACTATGGACTGAGGTTCCTGACATTGACATTTGACTGTGTAGATCACAATAAACTGTGAAAAATTCTGAAAGAGATGGGAATACCAGACCACCTGACCTGCCTCTTGAGAAATCTGTACTCAGGTCAGGAAGCAACAGTGAGAACTGGACATGAGACAACATACTGGTTTCAAATTGGTAAAGGAGAACATCAAGGCAGTATAGTGTCACCCTGCTTATTTAACTTATATGCAGAGTACATCATGAGAAATGCTGGGCTGAATGAAGCACAAGCTAGAATCAAGATTGCTGGGAGAAATATCAGTAACCTCAGATATGCAGATGACACCACCCTTATGGCAGAAAGTGAAGAGAAACTAAAAAGCCTCTTGATGAAAGTGAAAGAGGAGAGTGAACAAGTTGGCTTAAAGCTCAACATTCAGAAAACTAAGATCATTGCATCCAGTCCCATCACTTCATGGCAAATAGTTGGAAAAACAGTGGAAACAGTGTCGGACTTTATTAGTTTGGCCTCCAAAATCACTGCAGATGATAACTGAAGCCATGAAATTAAAAGATCCTTACTCCTTGAAAGAAAAGTTATGACCAACCGAGACAGCATATTAAAAAGCAGAGACATTACTTTGTCAACCAAGGTCCATCTAGTCAAAGCTATGGTTTTTCCAGTAGTCATGTATGGATATGAGAGTTGGAGTCTCATTTCTCATAAAGAAAGCTGAGCACTGAAGGATTGATTCCTTTGAACTGTGGTGTTAGAGAAGACTCTTGAGAGTTCCTTGCACTGCAAAGAGATCCAACTTGTCAGTCTTAAAGGAAATCAATCCTGAATGCTCATGGACGGACTGATGTTGAAGCTGAAACTCCAATACGTTGGCCACCTGATGGGAAGAGTTGACTCATTGGAAAAGTCCCTGAAGCTGGGAAAGATTGAAGGCAGGAGGAGAAGGGGATGACAGAGGTGAGATGGTTGGATGAGATGGCTGGATCTCATGACCGACTGAATGGATATGAGCTTGAGTAAACTCTGGGAGTTGGTGATGGACAGGGAGGCCTGGTGTTCACAGGGTTGCAAAGAGCCAGAAACAAATGAGTGACTGAACTGAACTGAACTGATATTAATACAGCTATGCAAATGTTTAATGAAATATAAAATGTTTAAAGTACTCAGTGATTTATAGAAAATGATTAAGTAAAAATTACATTTAAAAAGGATATATAGAATACTTAAGTAAAACATTGAACTTGAAAACATATTTCAAATATATAAATATAATTCATGTTACCTGTAACAAATAACAAGGAGGAAAATATAAACAGAAATGCAAAATATGTGTCATAAGAAATGTTACAATGCATTAGATGATAAAATCCTTAACAAGGGTAGATAGAAGAATCTTCAAATTGATATAGCTACCAAGTGTGTTGCACATAAATTACACATATATGTGAAATTCTAAGACTTCAAAGAAAAGAAGATGCCATGTAAATTCACTCTGTCACATACTTTCTAGTGCTTATAAGACTAATGCTGTATATTCTAATCTTGGAAAAATATATATATTTAAAGTAGAACCTAAAATCTCCTATAGCCACCTAGAAAGCTACACTAGTAACATTTATGCATATACTCTTTCAGTGTTCTTCACTTATAACTTAGGTTGCTATATTTGTGTCCAATAAAGCTCACATAATTGTATTATTTTGTAATAATTGAGAAGAACCACAGTGATCACCTAAAATATTTGATTGGCTAAGTAAAACTCATTGTTTCTCCCATAAAAACTAGAAAGAAACCTCTACAAGGGCAGAGATTCCACTGGCCTTAATCACTGTATCTTCCCGTGCTTAGCCTCTGAGTAAGTAAATTTTTGTTAAAGAATATTTGTATAGATGATCAACAGTCACATTCAAGGACACATATAGAATACATAAAGCAAAATCAAATTACTTAAAATTAGTCATGTCAATAATAATGAAAACATAGATTCATAATATTACAAATAAGATTGCAGGTTTGGTTTGATATCTTCCTTGCACTGACTACAACTGTAACGAATTAACTGCACATAAAAGTAATTTAATATTTTTATACTCAGACAGACTATAAATATGTATGGGTGAGAGCTGGAAAATAAAGAAGGCAGAGTGCAGAAGAATTGATGCTTTTCAATTGTGATGCTGGAAAAGACTCTTGAGATTTCCTGGGAGAGCAAGGAAATTAAACCAGTCAACCCCTAAAAAAATCAAGCTTGAATACTCTTTTGGAAGGACTTATGCTGAAGCTGAAGGTCCAATACTTTGGCCACCTGATGCGAAAAGCTGACTCTTTGGAAAAGACCTTGATACTGGGAAAGATTGAAGGCAGAAGAGGAGGGTGACAGAGGATGAGATGGTTGGATGGTATCAGATTCAATGGACATGAACTTGGGCAAATTCTTGGAGAGGGTGAGGGACAGGGAAGCCTGGTGTGCTACAGTCCATGGGGAATCAAAGAGTTGGCTATGACTTGGTGACTGAAGAACAATAACAACAGACTATAAACATCAAAAGCAGCGCTCATAACTGCTGATCTTACCTATAATGCCTGGCACAATGGTTGGCTCACAGTGTGTGCTCAGTAAATCCCTGTTGAGTGAATGACTGACTTATTCATCTAGCCTATGATTCTTAAACCTTTTTACTTGTTGAATCTTATATTCAAGTTAAAGCAGATAAAAGAAGTACTGTTCTCCTTTAAGGGGCCTCATGGACTTAGACTTCAGCTTGCTCCTCCTTCTTGCCACATTGTGTGGTTCTTCAGGCAACAAGTGGAGCCACTAGGGCTCCTTAGAACATTGAACCAGTCTAACTGCTTGGATTCTTTTCTATAATATTTGTACCAAATTATCATGCAACAGAGGCTTGAATCATATAATGCTGGGGAAATTACTTTGTTCTGCGACTGACTGTTTCTTTGTTGGACTGCCTCTAGATTAAGATTTTTTAATTAAATTAAGTTGAAATCTTCTCTTTAATCCTTAGGACTATCCTTTGGAACTGACAAGGACAAGTCTAAATTTTCTTTCACATTTCAAATTTCTAAGGTCACTTTTTACAAAACAGAAGCAGACTATTACAGTCTTTTTATCTGATCTGCTCTCCCTTTTATTTTTCCTTGTTATTTTTATACAGATTATATGTTCATTATGTTAACAACATAAAACAATATACTATAGAAAATAAAAGTATATTATTATTAACATTGTACAGGAGGCAGTGATCAAAACCATCCCCAAGAAAAGAAATGCAAAAAGGCAAAAAGGTTGTCTGAGTAGGCCTTACAAATAGCTGAGGAAAGAAGAGAAGTGAAAGACAAAGGAGGAAAGGGAAGATATGCAGAGTTCCAAAGAATAGCAAGGAGAGATAAGAAAGCCTTCCTAAGTGATCAACGCAAAGAAATAGAGGAAAACAACAGAATAGGAAAGACTATAGATCTCTTCAAGAAAATCAGAACTACCAAAGGAATATTTCATGCAGAGATAGGCACAATAAAAGACAGAAATGGCATGGACCTAACTGAAGCAGAAGATATTAAGAAAAGGTGGTAAGAATACAGAGAAGAACTATACCAAAGAGATTTTAATGACTCAAATAACCACGATGGTGTTTATTATCTAGGTTATCACTCACGTAGAGCCAGACATCATGGAATGTGAAGTCAAGTGGGCCTTAGAAAGCATCACTACGAACAGAGCTAGTGGAGGTGATAGAATTCCAGCTGAGCTATTTCAAATCCTAAAAGATGATGCTGTGAAAGGGTTTCACTCAATATGCCAGCAAATTTGGAAGACTCAGCAGTGGTTACAGGAATTAGGAAAGGTCAGTTTTCATTCCAATCACAAGGAAAGGCAATGCCGAAGAATGTTCAAACTCCCACACAATCTGCACTCATTTCACATGCTAGCAAGGTAATGTTCAAAATTCTCCAAGTGAGGCTTCAACAGTATGTGAACCAAGAACTTCCAGATGTTCAAGTTGGATTTAGAAAAGGCAGAGGAACCAGAAATCACATTTGCAACATCTGTTGGATCATCAAAAAAGCAAGAGAAATCCAGGAAAACATCTACTTTACTTCACTGACTACACTAAAGCCTTTGACTGTGTGGATCACAACAAATTGTGGAACATTCTTAAAGAAATGGGACTATCAGACCACCTGATCTGCCTCGTTAGAAACCTATATGCAGATCACGAAGCAACAGTTAGACCGGGATATGGAACAAAGGACTGTTTCTAAATTGGGAAAGGAGTATTTGAAGACTGTATATTGTCATCCCCCTTATTTAAATTATATACAGAGAAATGCCAGGCTGCATGTAGCACAAACTGGAATCAAGATTGCTGGGAGAAATATCAATAACCTCAGATATGCAGATGACACCACCCTTATGGCAAAAAGCAAAAAGGAACTAAAGAGCCTCTTGATGAAAGTGAAAGAGGAAAGTTAACAAGTTGGCTTAAAATTAAACATTAAAAAAAAAAGATTGTGGCATCTGGTTCCATCATTTCATGGCAAATAGATGGGGAAACAATGGAAACAGTGACAAAATTTATTTTCTTGGACTTTAAAATCACTGCAGCCATAAAATTATAAGATGCTTGCCCCTAGGAAGGAACACTGCAACAAATCTAGACAGTGTATTAAAGAGCAGACATTACTTTGGCGACAAAGGTTTGTATAGTCAGAACTATAGTTTTTCCAGTAGTCATATATGGATGTGAGGGTTGGACCACAAGAAAGGCTGAGAGCGAAAGAATTGATGCTTTTGAACTGTGGTGTTGGAGAAGACTCGAGAGTCCCTTGGACTGCAAGGAAATCCAACCAGTCAACTCTAAAGGAAATCAATTCTGAATATCCATTGGAAGGACTGATGATGAAACTGAAACTCCAATACTTTGGTCACCTTATGTGACAAGCTTAATCATTAGAAAAGACCCTGATGCTGGGAAGGATGACAGAGGATGAGATGGTTGGATGGCATCACTGGTTCAATGGACATGAGTTTGAGCAAGTTCTGGCAGACAGTGATGACAGGGAAGCCTGGTGTGCTGCAGTCCATGGGGTCGCAGATTTGGATATGACTGAGTGACTGAACAACACCAAATAATGTAATACAATACTAGTGTTACAACTTGTATAACCAAAAGTATAAGTAATAATATAAGAATATATTCTTATTACTCAAGGAAAAATAACTAATATATTGTCATAATTGCTTCTGCTCCTTTTAAAGAAATAACTTTGTCAACAGAACAAAATTCCTCTCTGGCAACCTCCCTCACACATATTCCATTTCTTCCTCAATTTAACCAGTATTCTGAGTTTGTTGTGTATCCTTCAAATCTATTTTCATCCTTCTATATATGTATGTGTGCATCTATATATCCAGACATAAATATATCTATCCTGTTCTTTGTAAAGCCACCAGCCAGTGTGACTATTTAAATTAAAATAAAATTTTTAAATGTTAAAGATCAGTTTTCTATTGCACTCGCTATATTTGAAGTGTTCAGTAGCCACACGTGACTAGTGGCTAGGATATTGGATCGTGCAGACATAGAATATGTCCATCATTGCATGGAGCTCTATTGTAATAGATGTATTTTTTTTAAATTTTTATTTTAACTTTAGTTTATTTTACAATACTGTATTGGTTTTGCCAAACATTGACATGAATTCACCACCACGATGTATTTTTATAAGTGTTTTTAAAATTTCACATAATGTAATACCCTGAATAAGTTTACCAACCTGCTTTTCCTTTCTTTACTTAGCATTTTGTGGTCAAGATCCACTCAAGTTAATATGTAGCATATTTCTTTAAACTAGCATAGATTATTCTATTTTTTGATAGAGCACATACATATACAACTCTTTAAAACCCATTTCTCCTCACATGGATATTGGAATTTTCATTCTTCTACTTTAAGCAATGTATTAATGAGCATTTTTTCTCTGGAATATGAATCTAAAAATGAAAATACTCAATCATAAGGTATATACCTTGCACGCTTTGCTAGAAATTGCCAAGTTGGGTTTCCCTTGTGGCTCAGCAGTAAAGGATCCTCATGCCAATGCAGGAGACGTGGATTCAGTCTCAGGGTGGAGAAGATCTCCTGGAGAAGGAAATAGCAACCCACTCCAGTATTCTTGACTGGGAAATCCCATGGACAGAGGAGCCTGGAGGGTTACAGTCTGTGGGTTTCCAAAAAGAGTCAGACACTGCTCAAGGGACTAAACAACAATATTCATATACTCTGTCCGTTTCTTTACTGAAATGTTGCCTTTCTCTTAAGGATTTGTACTAATTAATCACATTAAAACTTGCTTTTATTCTTTTACTCCACATATGTATCTGGCTAATATATCTTAGTCAGTACATAATGATCTATTTCTTGAACTTTTTTCTTTTGGTAATGTCTATGTATCCAATAACCTCAGATATGCAGATGACACCACCCTTATGGCAGAAAGTGAAGAGGAACTAAAAAGTCTCTTGACGAAAGTGAAAGTGGAGAGTGAAAAAGTTGGCCTAAAGCTCGACATTCATAAAACGAAGATCATGACATCCGGTCCCATCACTTCATGGCAAATAGATGGGGAAACAGTGTCAGACTTTATTTTTTTGGGCTCCAAAATCACTGCAGATGGTGACTGCAGCCATGAAATTAGAAGATGCTTACTCTTTGGAAGAAAAGTTATGACCAACCTGGATAGTATGTTCAAAAGCAGAGACATTTCTTTGCCGACTAAGGTCCGTTTAGTTAAGGCTATGGTTTTTCCAGTGGTCATGTATGGATGTGAGAGTTGGACTGTGAAGAATGCTGAGCACCAAAGAATTGATGCTTTTGAACTGTGGTGTTGGAGGAGATTCTTGACAGTCCCTTGGACTGCAAGGAGAACCAACCAGTCCATTCTGAAGGAGATCAACACTGGGATTTCTTTGGAAGGAATGATGCTAAAGCTGAAACTCCAGTACTTTGGCCACCTCATGCGAAGAGTTGACTCATTGGAAAAGACTCTCATGCTGCGAGGGATTGGAGGCAGGAGGAGAAGGGGACGACCGAGGATGAGATGGCTGGATGGCATCACTGACTCGATGGACGTGAGTCTGAGTGAACTCCGGGAGTTGGTGATGGACAGGGAGGCCTGGCATGCTGCGATTCATGGGGTTGCAAAGAGTCGGACAGAACTGAGCGACTAAACTGAACTGAACTAATGGTACCCACTGTAATGTATCTAAATATTCCACTATTGATTGACTCTGTTTATCTCCAGGATTTTGTCATTACAAATAGTACTGAGCCACATTGACTACCACAGTCATTAATCTTGCTAACTGAATATTTCTGACTCTTCATCTACTGGCTCCTGGTGTTCGAATTCTTGTGTTGTCCTGTGTCCAGTCCTGCCAGAACATTCAGTTTCCAATGTGAGATACTCCAGAGTCTTTCTTCCTGCTACTACTTCACCAGTGATCTTCCTGATGGTTAGTGCTTTGTCAGGGTTCTGAAGTGAGAAGGCCTTTCCCCCCATTCTCTAGACATCCACAGTGGACACATTACATGAAAGAGAAATAAACATGTTTTGATCACAAATCACTAATATTTTGTGGTTGTTTGTCATGGCATAACCTGGTCTCTCCTGATGGCAACCTACTCGTAGTCAGTAGTTAAGAAGCTTTTTTTTTCTTTCTTTTTTTTTTAAAGGGAACAGTTCATTTTCTATAACATTCTAGGACTCAAACAATCTTCAGACATCAGTTATTTGAATTACTCTTCCTACTAAATCATTTCATAAATCATGAGTTCTAGAACCATGTCAAGTGGGTTAACATTAAATTCTCTGGTCTTCAGTTTGTGGATTCCCACTCCTTTTATTTATCTTTTCATCAGGTGATGGACATTTGGATTTTTTCCCCACTTGTTGGTTATTATGAACAAGACTGTGAATAGCCATGTCCATGTTTTTATGTGGACATATGTTTCCATTTCTCTTGAGTATAAGCTGAACGATTCTATGAAGACCTTCAAGACCTTCTAGAACCAGCACCCCCAAAAGATGTCCTTTTCATTATAGGGGACAGGAATGCAAAAGGAGGAAATCAAGAAACACCTGGAGTAACAGGAACATTTGGCCTTGGAGTACAGAATGAAGCAGGGCAAAGACTAATAGAGTTCTGCCAAGAGAACACACTGGTCATAGGAAACAACCTCTTCCAACAACACAAGAGAAGACCCTACACATGGACATCACCAGATTGTCAACAATGAAATCAGATTGACTGTAGTCTTTGCAGCCAAAGAGGGAGAAGCTCTATACTGTCAGCAAAAAACAAGCCTGGTAGCTGACTGTGGCTCAGATTATGAACTCCTTATTGCCAAATTCAGACTTGAAGAAAGTGGGGAAAACCACTAGGCCTTTCAGGTATGATCTAAATCAAATCCTTTATGACTATATAGTGGAGGTGAGAAATAGATTTAAGGGTCTAGATCTGATAGACAGAGTGCCTGATGAACTATGGACAGAGGTTCGTGACATTGTACAGGAGACAGGAATCAAGAACATCCCCAAGAAAAAGAAATGCAAAAAAGCAAAATGGCTCTCTGAGGAGGCCTTACAAATAGCTGTGAAAAGCAAGGAAGAAAAGAAAAATACACCCATTTGAACGCAGAGTTCCAAAGAATAGCAAGGAGAGATAAGAAAACCTTCCTCAGCCATCAGTGCAAAGAAATGGAGGAAAACAACAAATGGGAAAGACTAGAGAAGAATAGGAAAGACTTACAGAGAAGGCAATGGCAACCCACTCCAGTACTCTTGCCTGGAAAATCCCATGGATGGAGGAGCATGGTAGGCTGCAGTCCATGGGGTCGCTAGGAGTCAGACACGACTGAACGACTTCACTTTCAATTTTCACTTTCACGCATTGGAGAAGGAAATGGCAACCCACTCCAGTGTTCTTGCCTGGAGAATCCCAGGGATGGGGAAGCCTGGTGGGCTGCCGTCTATGGGGTTGCATAGAGTAGGACACGACTGAAGTGACTTAGCAACAGCAGCAGCAGTAGAGATCTCTTAAGGAAAATTAGAAATACAAAGGAAACATTTCATGCAAAGATGGGCACCATAAAGGACAGAAATGGTAGGGACCTAACAGAAGCAGAAGATATTAAGAACAAGTGACAAGAATACAATGAAGAACTGTACAAAAAAGATCTTCACGACCCAGATAATCACGATGGTGTGATCACTCACACCTACCTAGAGCCAGACATCCTGGAATGTGAAGTCAAGTGGGCCTTAGGAAGCATCACTACGAACAAAGCTAGCGGAGGTGATGGAATTCCAGTTGGGCTATTTCAAACCCTGAAAGATGATGCTGTGAAAGGGCTGCACTCAATATGTCAGCAAATTTGGAAAACTCAGCAGTGGCCACAGGACCAATCCCAAAGAAAGGCAATGCCAAAGAATGCTCTACTGCACAATAACACTCATCTCACACACTAGTAAAGTAATGCTTAAAATTCTCCAAGCCAGGTTTCAGCAATACACCAACCGTGAACTTACAGATGTTCAAGCTGGTTTGAGAAAAGGCAGAGGAACCAGAGATCAAATTGCTAACATCTGCTGTATCATGGAAAAAGCAAGAGAGTTCCAGAAAAACATCTATTTCTGCTTTCTTGACTATGCCAAAGCCTTTGACTGTGTGGATCACAAGAAACTGTGGAAAATTTTGAAAGAGATGGGAATACCAGACCACCTGACCTGTCTCTTGAGAAATCTGTATACAGGTCAGGAAGCACCAGTTAGAACTTGACATGGAACAACAGACTGGTTCCAAATAGGAAAAGGAGTATGTCAAAGCTGTATATTGTTACTCTGCTTACGTAACTTATATGCAGGGTACATCACAAGAGAAATGCTGGGCTGGAGGAAGCACAAGCTGGAATCACGATTGTTGGGAGAAATATCAATAACCTCAGATATGCAAATGCCACCACCTTTATGGTAGAAAGTGAAGAAGAACTAAAGAACATCTCGATGAAAGTGAAGGAGGAGAGTGAAAAAGTTGGCTTAAAGCTCAACATTCAGAAAACAAAGATCATGGCATCCGGTTCCATCACTTCATGGCAAATAGATGGGGAAACAGTGAAAACAGAATCAGACTTTATTTTTCTGGGCTCCAAAATCACTGCAGATGGTGATTGCAGCCATGAAATTAAAAGATGCTTACTCCTCAGAAGGAAAGTTATGACCCACCTAGACAGCATATGAAAAAGCAGAGACATTACTTTGTCAACAAAGGTCCATTTAGTCAAGGCTATGATTTTTCCAGTGGTCATGTATGGATGTGAGAGTTGGGCTATAAAGAAAGCTGAACGCCAAAGAACTGATACTTTTGAACTTGATGTTGGAGAAGACTCTTGAGAGTCCCTTGGACTGCAAGGAGATCCAACCAGTGCATCCTAAAGGACATCAGTCCTGAGTGTTCATTGGAAGGACTGATGTTGAAGCGGAAACTCTGATATTTGGCCACCTCATGCGAAGAGTTGACTCATTGGAAAAGACTCTGATGGTGGGAGGGATTGGGGGCAGGAGGAGAAGGGGACGACAGTGGATGAGATGGCTGGATGGCATCACTGACTCGATGGATGTGAGTCTGAGTGAACTCCGGGAGTTGGTGATGGACAGGGAGGCCTGGCATGCTGCGATTCATGGGGTCGCAAAGAGTCGGACACGACTGAGCGACTGAACTGAACTGAAATGAACCTGGAAGAATTCCTTCCTTTTAAAAAAATTACATTTTTACAAATGTAAAAGGTAAATTACATTTGTACAGTCTATGCCAGGTTTCTTGTACAAGACTCCAGATTCCAGATTTATCTGCCTGTTTCCTTATGTTTTACTTGTTAAATTTCCTACATATCTCAGCCTTGGTACTACTGACCTCTTGGATCAGGTAGCTATCTTGTGTATTGCAGGATGTTTAATATTTCCCTGTTGCCACCAGGTTGTAACAACCAAAACGTCTCCATACATGCCAAAATATGCCTGCGGGGCTGGTGGTGGAGGTTTAGATAGGGATCTAGAAGTTCAGTCAAATTCAGGGTAAACAACTTTGTCGAGAATATTTGTCATATGATGTGTATTTCTGATTGCACTGTATCAGTAAGCACATAACTTCCGATTGTCCCATTATTGATTAGCCTTGATCACTTATTTAAGGCAGTCACTTTAAAAAAAAAAATTTTTACATGGTTTTTTATTGTGTATTAATTTTTATTTACACATTTCTGTTAATATTTTCATAGGAGTATTTTAAAAATATAAATTTATTTATTTTAACTGAAGGTTAATTACAATATTTTATTGGTTTTGCCGTACATCAACATGTATCCACCACAAGTATACACGTGTTCCCCATCCTGAACCCCCCTCCCACCTCCCTCCCTGTACCATCCCTCTGGGTCATCTCAGTGCACCAGCCCCAAGCATCCAGTAT
>SJYQ01004662.1:605954-623153 GCA_006410935.1 Redunca redunca
TCTGTGAAAAATACCATTGGTGGCTTGATAGGGATTGCATTGAATCTATAGATTGCTTTGGGTAGTATACTCACTTTCACAATATTGATTCTTCCAATCCATGAACATGGTATATTTCTCCATCTATTAGTGTCCTCTTCGATTTCTTTCACCAGTGTTTTATAGTTTTCTGTATATAGGTCTTTAGTTTCTTTAGGTAGATATATTTCTAAGTATTTTATTCTTTTCTTTGCAATGGTGAATGGAATTGTTTCTTTAATTTCTCTTTCTATTTTCTCATTATTAGTGTATAGGAATGCAAGGGATTTCTCTGTGTTGATTTTATATCCTGCAACTTTACTATATTCATTGATTACCTCTAGTAATTTTCTGGTGGAGTCTTTAGGGTTTTCTATGTAGAGGATCATGTCATCTGCAAACAGTGAGAGTTTTACTTCTTCTTTTCCAATCTGGATTCCTTTTATTTCTTTTTCTGCTCTGATTGCGCTGGCCAAAACTTCCAAAACCATGTTGAATAGTAATGGTGAAAGTGGGCACCCTTGTCTTGTTCCTGACTTCAGGGGAAATGCTTTCAATTATTCACCATTGAGGATAATGTTTGCTGTGGGTTTGTCATATATAGCTTTTATTATGTTGAGGTATCTTCCTTCTATTCCTGCTTTCTGGAGGGTTTTTTATCATAAATGGATGTTGAATTTTGTCACAGGCTTTCTCTGCATCTATTTAGGTAATCATATGGTTTTTATTTTTCAATTTGTTGATGAGGTGTATTACATTGATTGATTTGCAGACATTGAAGAATCCTTGCACCCCTGGGATAAAGCCCACTTGGTCATGGTGTATGATCTTTTTAATGTGTTGTTGGATTCTGATTGCTAGAATTTTGTTAAAGATTTTTGCATCTATGTTCATCAGTGATATTGGCCTGTAGTTTTCTTTTTTTGTGGCATCTTTTACTGGTTTTGGTATTAGGGCGATTGTGGCCTCATAGAATGAGTTTGGAAGTTCACCTTCTTCTGAAATTTTCTGGAAGAGTTTGAGTAGGATAGGTGTTAGCTCTTTCAATCTTTGGTAGAATTCAGCTGTGAAGCCATCTGGACCTGGGCTTTTGTTTGCTGGAAGATTTCTGATTACAGTTTCAATTTCCGTACTTGTGATGGGTCTGTTAAGGTTTTCTATTTCTTCCTGGTTCAGTTTTGGAAAGTTGTAGTTTTCTAAGAATTTGTCCATTTCTTCCAAGTTGTCCATTTTATTGGTGTATAGTTGCTGATACTAGTCTCTTATGATCCTTTGTATTTCTGTGTTGTCTGTTGTGATCTCTCCATTTTCATTTCTAATTTTATTGATTTGATTTTTCTCCCTTTGTTTCTTGGTGAGTCTGGCTAATGGCTTGTCAATTTTATTTATCTTCTTAAATAGACAGCCTTTAGCTTTGTTGACTTTTACTATGGTCTCTTTTGTTTCTTCTGCATTTATTTCTGCCCCAATTTTTAAGATTTCTTTCCTTCTACTTACTCTGGGGTTCTCCATTTCTTCCTTTCCTAGTTGCTTTAGGTGGAGAGTTAGGTTATTTATTTGACTTTTTTCTTGTTTCTTGAGGTATGCCTGTATTGCTATGAACCTTCCCCTTAGCACTGCTTTTGCAGTGACCCACAGGTTTTGGGTTGTTGTGTTTTCATTTACCTTTGTTTTTCTGCATAATTTGATTTCTTTTTTGATTTCTTCTGTAATTTGTTGGTTATTCAGCAGTGTGTTGTTCAGCCTCCATATGTTGGAATTTTTAATATTTTTTCTCCTGTACTTGAGATCTAATCTTACTGCATTGTGATCAGAAAAGATGCTTGAAATGATTTCAATTTTTTTGAATTTACCAAGGGTAGATTTATGGCCCAGGATGTGATCTATCCTGGAGAAGGTTCCGTGTGAGTTTGAGAAAAGGGTGAAATTCATTGTTTTGGGGTGAGATGTCCTATAGATATCAGTTAGGTCTAACTCATCTATTGTATCTTTTAAAGTTTGCGTTTCCTTGTTAATTTTCTGTTTAGTTGATCTATCCATAGGTGTGAGTGGGGTGTTAAAGTCTCCCTCTATTATTGTGTTATTGTTAATTCCCCCTCTCATACTTGTTAGCATTTGTCTTACATATTGCGGTGCCCCTATGTTGGGTGCATATATGTTTATAATTGTTATATCTTCCTCTTGGGTTGATGCTTTGATCATTATGTAGTATCCTTCTTTTTCTCTTTTCATAGCCTTTGTTTTAAAGTCTATTTATCTGATATGAGTATTGCTTTTCCTGCTTTCTTTTGGTCGCTATTTGCATGGAATATCTTTTTCCAGCCCTTCACTTTCAGTCTGTATGTGTCCCCTGTTTTGAGGTGGGTCTCTTGTAAACAAAATATATAGGGTTCTTGTTTTTGGATCCATTCAGCCAGTCTTTGTCTTTTGGTTGGGGCATTCAACCCATTACGTTTAAGGTAATTATTGATAAGTATGATCCCATTGCCATTTACTTTAATGTTTTGGGTTCGAGTTTATACACCCTTTTTGTATTTCCTGTCTAGAGAATATGCTTTAGCATTTGTTGGAGAGCTGGTTTGGTGGTGCTGAATTCTCTCAGCTTTTGCTTGTCTGTAAAGCTTTTGATTTCTCCTTCATATTTGAATGAGATCCTTGCTGGGTACAGTAATCTGGGCTGTAGGTTATTTTCTCTCATGTCTTTAAGTATGTCTTGCTATTCCCTCCTGGCCTGAGGAGTTTCTATTGAAAAATCAGCTGTTATCCTTATGGGAATCCCCTTGTGTGTTATTTGTTGTTTTTCCCTTGCTGCTTTTAATATTTGTTCTTTGTGTTTGATCTTTGTTAATTTGATTAATATGTGTCTTGGGGTGTTTTGCCTTGTGTTTATCCTTTTGGGGACTCTCTGGGTTTCTTGGACTTGGGTGATTATTTCCTTCCCCATTTTAGGGAAGTTCTCAACTATTATCTCCTCAAGTATTTTCTCATGGTCTTTCTTCTTGTCTTCTTCTTCTGGGACTCCTATGATTCGAGTGTTCGGGCATTTAACACTGTCCTGGAGGTCTCTGAGATTGTCCTCACTTCTTTTCATTCGTTTTTCTTTTTTCCTCTTTGAGTTTGGGGTGTCCTTTCTGTATTCTGGAAGTTTGTGAGTTCTCTTTATTGTGGAGTTTCCTCACTGTGGGTGGGGTAGTATAGGTGGCTTGTCAAGGTTTCTTGGTTAGGGAAGCTTGTGTCAGTGTTCTGGTGGTTGGAGCTGGATTTCTTCTCTCTGCAGTGTATTGACGTGTCCAGTAATGAGTTGTGAGATGTCTATGGTTTTGGAGTAACTTTGGGCAGCCTGTATATTGGAGCTCAGGGCTGTGTTCATGTGTTGCTGGAGAATTTGCATGGTATGTCTTTCTCTGGAACTTGTTGGCCCTTGGGTGGTGCTTGGTTTCAGTGTAGGTATGGAGGCGTTTGATGAGCTCCTGTCAATTAATGTTCCCTGGAGTCAGGAGCTCTCTGATGTTCTCAGAGTTTGGACTTAAGCCTCCTGCTTCTGGTTTTCAGTCTTATTTTTACAGTAGTCTCAAGACTTCTCCTTATATACAGCACTGTTGATAAAACATCTAGTTGAAAGATGAAAAGTTTCTCCACAGTGAGGGACCCCCCAGAGAGGTTCACAAAGTTACATGGAGAAGAGAAGATGGAGGAGGGAGTTAGAGGTGATCTGAATGAGATGAGGTGGAATTGAAAGAGGAGAGAACAAGCCAGCCAGGAATCACCTCTTTATGTGTGCTCCGCAGTCTGGACTGCTCAGAGATATTCACGGAATTTTACAGAGAAAAGCAGATGGAGGAAGGAGACAGAGGTGGCCAGGAGGATAAAAAGAGGAGAATTAAAAGGAGAGAGACAGATCCAGCCAGTAATCAGTTCCCTAAGTGTTCTCCACTATCCGGAACACACTATTGATTCAGTGTTGGGTAGAGAAGAGAAGGGGGAGGGAGGAGACAGAGGTGACCAGGTGCAGAAAAAGGAGAGTCCAAAGGGGGAGAGAGCAGTCAAGCCAGTAATCTCGCTCCCTAGTAAAAATGGGTACTGAAGATTGGGTTCTTAAATGTACAAAATTGATAACAAATACCAAAAAGCAAAGATTAAAATTCTAGAGTAGAGTTTGGAATTTCAAAAATACAATATTAAAGAAAAGAAGGAAAACAAAGAACGAAAAAACCCCACAAAGCCACAAAAATTATGAAATATATATATATATATATATGAAGTTTGCTTTTAAAAAATAGGGTCTTTTTTTTTTTGCAAAGTAATAGTAGTTTATATAAGTGAAAATTAAAGGAGTAATAGCGGACTTAAAAATTAAAAAAATTAAAAAAAAAGAATGATTGTAAAAAATAGTAAAAATATATCTAGGATTTTCTCTGGGGTTGTGGGTATTGTGGGGTCAGTTCATTTTCGGGTAGTTCCTTGGTCCAGCTTATATTTCTCAAGATCTATAGGCCCCTTCCTATGTAGTTGGTACTAAAGACAGGGTTTTAATCTATTGCACCTATCATTTCCAAGGCGGTTCCCTCTTTTTTAGCTTCTGTTCGCTGGTCTCTTCAGTGTCTGATTTCCGCCCTGACACAAAGGGGGCAGTGGTGGTCACAGTTTTTGGGCTCACTTGTTCAGTCGCGCTGTGGGGAGGGAGGGACCCTGCAAACAATAACAATGATGTGTGCTCGCTGTGCCGCAGCCACACTGGGCCTGCCCCTGCTCATGGCGCGTGTACCCTCCCTGCCCACACTACTCAGGCTCTAGGTTGCTCCACCGGGAACTGTCCAAGGCTGGCTGTGGGCTGCGTGCACCTCCCAGGTCTAAGCAACTCAGGTTCAGGCACTCAGATAGTCCTCAGAGGCGCAGACTCGGTTGGGCCTGTGTTTTGTGCCCTTCCCAGGTCTGAGCAGCTCAGGTAATGGGATGTTTGGCGAGCGCGGTCGCTGCGACTTATTGCCTCCCCTGTCCCTGCCGCTCAGTTTTCTGGGTGTACAACCAGCGCACCTTCTCAGGTGGATGTTGACCATCCAGAACGCCAAGAAGTCTTAGTTAGCAAAGAAGTCTGCTTACAGTTTTGTAGATAATGTCTCTCTGGGGCTGCGATTGCCCCCTTCTGGCTCTGGCTGCCTGTCACCGGAAGGGAATGGTCTGCAGCCGGCTACTTCTGTTCAATCCTTTGTTCTGTGCATGGGCCTGGCAGTGTCTTAGGTTAGGCTTGCTTTTTGAGTGGTAGTTATCCCAGTCTAGTTTGCTAGCCCAAGTTAGTTAGCTCAGATTGCCCTCGGGGCATTCAGGCCAGATCCTTACTCTAAGCAATGCAGCCCGCACCTCCCTGCCCAGCCCCTGCTTGCTAGTGGCGGGTGCAGGGGTCTGCACTGCTTCTCCACTGGGGGAGTTACTGTTGGGCATGGAATCTGTGGGTTTTAATTACTTATTTATTTTTCCTCCCTGTTATGTTGCCCTCTGTACTTCCAAGGCTCACCACAGACTCAGCAGTGAGAGTGTTTCCTGGTGTTTGGAAACTTCTTTCTTTTTTAAGACTCCCTTCCCAGGACGGAGCTACAGCCCTACCTCTTTTGTCTCTTTTTCTGTCTTTCATATTTTTTCCTACCTCCTTTTGAAGACAATGGGCTGCTTTTCTGGGCACCTGATGTCCTCTGCTGGCATTCAGAAGTTGTTTTGTGGAATTTACTCAGCGTTCAAATGTTCTTTTGATGAATTTGTCGGGGAGAAAGTGGTCTCCACTATCTTAGGACTGCCTCCCCACTTTTTTTTTTTTTTTAAGATAAGGGTATGTTTTTCCCTTTTATAATAAGTAAGGGAAAAACAGACTTTTGATACTTTAACACCTTGATACCTTGACACCAAGTGAACATCCTGTACTCCTATCTTTCACTCAGTGACTTTTGGCATTCTCTAGTCCAAATCAATTGTGATTGATTTGCAAAAAGGTGATTTTCTAATTCTATTATTTGTTGTACATTTACTCTCTGGTATTTCTATGAAAGAAAAGTTTTCATCCTCTTTATTTCTACTGGCACTTTTAAATTCATGCATTTTCTTTATCCAATTTTTAAATTCAATTATTACAATTACTTTTTATGAGGCTTATCCCAAATTCCTCCAGTGGGAATCTTCAATCAATTCTTTAAGCATTTCTTACCATAAGAGAATTTGTTTTTGGAGAATTTTAATAAAGTTATTGTAACAAGTAAAACATAAGGAAACAGGCAGATAAATCTGGAATATGGCATCTTGTACAAGAAACCTGGCATGGACTGTACAAACATAATTGAACTTTTACATTTGTAAAAATGTAATTTTTTTTAAAAAAAGAATTCTTCCAGGTTAAAAACAATGTTTTAACAATGTGTATACAATGTTTTATTGTATACACTGCATACAAAACCATATGCGTAAGGCCTAATATTTAGCCAGTGAAGAATTCTGATTGGGACAACATATTAGTTTCACACTTTGACTACTTGATGGAAGAGCAGACTCTGATGCTGTGAAAGACTGAAGGCAAGAGAAGATGGCAGCAGAGCATGACATCATTAGGCAGCTTCACAAACTCAACAGGACATTAATTTGAGCAAACTCCCTGAGAGAGTGAAGGACAGGAAAGCCCAGTGTGCTGCAGTCCACAGGGCCGCAAAGAATTGAGGACAGGACTTAGAGACTGAAGAAGAGAAAAATCTGTTTCACAACAAACAAAAATTATCAGCCATTTAATTTTGATTCATCTACCTGAAATTGAAAGTCGCTCAATTCTGTCCCACTCTTTGCGACCCCATGGACTATACAGTCCATGGAATTCGCCAGGCCAGAATATTGTAGTAGGTAGCCTTTCCATTCTCCAGGGTTTCTTCCCAAGCCAGGGATACAACCCAGGTCTCCCACATTGCAGGCGGATTCTTTACCAGGTGAGCCATAAGGGAAGCCCAAGAATTCTGGAGTGGGTAGCTTATCCCTTTGCCAGGGCACCTTCCCCACACAGGAATCGAACCAGGGGTCTTCTGCACTGCAGGCAGATTTTTTACCAACTGAGCTATCAGGGAAGCCCTTTGAGTCATCTATTCACCTTCAAAATGGTAAATCTTTTCCTGACTCCAGGATATTTTGAAATGTATGTCGCTCAGTCGTGTGTGACTCTTCACAACCCCATGGACTATATAGTCCATGGAATTCTCTGGGCCAGAATACTGAAGTGGGTAACCTTTTCCTTCTCCAGGGGAATCTTCCCAACCCAGGGATCGAACCCACGTCTCCGGCATTGCAGTCGGATTCTTTACCAGCTGAGCCACAAGGGACGCCACAAGGGATATTTTGAATGGTGCCTATAAATAGAAATACAGATATAATACGTATCACCTAAACATTGTATACAATTCTAAAACTGCTTCAAAATATGTTTCATTAAAATCAGTAACTAAGCAATGTGCTTGGGCACACATTTCAACAGCATCCCAGTTAAGCAACACATTGTGATTTTAAAACTATGGCTTTTGGGAAGCCCAAACTAAATAGGTCAGTTAAAATGAAAACAAACTTAAGGAATTTTAGCTTCACTCTGTAATTATCCCCCTCTTTCTGTGAGAGTCGGTTTCCTACTCAGTCTCAGGTGTGGCTCTGCTCGGTTTCACAGACTCTGCTCTAAGTTCACGTTGGTGATGATGAAACAGATGAGGTAGCTCTGGTTATAGGGCTGAAGGTTTTAACCGTCTTCCCGCCGGACTTCGCAGCTTGAACCAGCGCCACTCGGAAGAACCTTCCTCCTCAGCGGCCGCAGGAGAGGACGGCGGTGGAGGGCGGGGACAACTCTTGAGTGTCTCCCAGTCCTACAGCCCCTTCCGCCTGCTCCTTCGATTGGCTGGTGTGAGTCTCGGCCGCCCAATCCCGTTGGAACGTCTCTCGCGCCGCTTGGCGCCGCCGCCGCGCATGCACATTCCGGACCCGCCCCTCTGCTTCAGCCCGGAGAGCCAGAGCGGGGCACCGGCACGGGGTGGGCGGGAACTAGGCCCGGCAGTACCCGCGCCAACGTCAAAGCGCCGCGCCGGCGCCTGCACCGGCCTGGTGGGAGGACGGTGTGAGAGACAAGCACGACACAGCTCCCCGAGTTCCACACCCCTTAGGTGCAGGTCTTCTTGGGTGCACGCATTCACTTTCATTGTAGCGCGGGACCTGGACAGTCCGATTTGAGTCTGAGGAGTAGGAAAAATTCGATTATATTCTCTTCTCTGTACCTGGGCAGATGGAAAAGGGGAAGGAATCGTTATAAAGTAGCTTTTCTCCCGTGTAGAGTGGGCCGGGAACACTGTCCCTTTGAGCTTCGCTGTAGGAAACGCGGCCGCTTCGGAGCCTAGCTGGCAGCGCCTGCCCGCCGCCTAGCGCCTCAGCTCTGCCCTCGGGAGGCGGCCGCCTGTGCGCGCTGTGAACGCAGGCTTCCTTTCTGCCGCACAGAGGACCGCCCCACGGGTCTCCACGGCGTGAGGCTCGGGAAAGTGACCCCGGCGACGTGCAGCCGGCCCTCCGCCGCAAGGCCGCGCTTACAGACCGGCCCCAAGCGGCCGACCCGGGCCCGTCCTCCGCGCACCGCCGCCCCCGGAGCGCGACGGGCTAGCAGCCGCACGCCGGGCCGCCCCCGAGGCCGCTCGGAAAACGCGGCGAGCGGAACCCGCACGCGGAAGTGCCCGCCGCACTGAGCATGCCCAGTCGCAGAGCCGACCGGAGGAGTTTTTTTCTTTTCTTTTTTCTTTTTCTTTCTTCTTTTGGGGGGTCTCAAGTAGCAGGCCTCCCCCAGCCCACCAGCCGAGCCCCCCAGCATCCCGGCCTAAGCAGCTACCATGGCCGAGGCTCCCGGAGCGGCGCTGTCCCGGGCGGGTTGGTAAGTGGCGGGTCTCCCGGCCGCGGGTGCGGGCTGGGCCCGAGGAGGCCGGGGCCGGGGGCGCTGGGTGCGTGTCGGGGTAGGCAGAGGCCGCTGCCCGCCCCGGCCTCTCCCGGTTCCCCCCTGGCCGGCTCCGCCCCTGGCGCCGCGTGGAGCCGAGCGAGTCCCCCGGCTCCCTGCGGGGCGGTGGCGCGGCCTGGGCCCCGGGAGGCGGGCGGCGGGCCGCAGGGAGGCCGGGGACGCGGCCGCCGGCGGTGCAGGCCCGGGGGCTCCCACGGCGCCGCCGCGGCGGGACGAGGGGAGGCGAGGTCTGGGGAACCGAGCGCGGCGGAGCGGGGCGAGCGCCGGGCCCGCGCCCTCTCCTTCCCAAGTACAGCATGGAGCGGGGATAGCCATCCTCTGCGGCGCAAACAACTTCTGAGGCTGAGAATGCCCGCACTAGAGACTCGGGTGGATGCTCCCTAGAACTTTACTTGAAAGGATGACGGTGTTCTGATTTTTAAGGACGCTTCATGTCAAGATTTTAGGATGAAAACAAACAAAATATACGAAAGTAAGCAGTTTCTGGAACTTCCCTACTTTCCTAACGCTTTTCCAGGCCTGCATAGGCACAGTCTGGGATGAAAGGTGGCAAGGAGGTTGAAAAAGATTTGCCCCTGCTCGCTGTCTTAGCGCTAGGAGAAGGAGGCATTAAAACAGCAAGCACACAAACGGGGGGAATTGTAAACTGTACAGTGGTGCAGGCAAATGTGGTATGGAATTGGAGAGGAAGGAAAGTTAATTTCCTAGAGAAGTGGACTTGGAAGGCTGGTGAAGATAAGGTTTTCTGGATACCGAGCCGCTGGAGATAAGGCAAGGAGGTAGGAAGGAGCTTATTGGCTTAAAGTACTGACATTAAATCCCTCTGGTTCCTGGAAGTAGAAGGGTGTCCAATGAAGAGTAAGACCTTTAAAGTTTGTGGCCAGATTGTTCAGCCTACGAGTGTCTAAAGTATGGATTTAATCTTATGAATAAAATTTTTGGTTAGAGTACTGTAACACCTGTGTTTTGAAGGAAGACGCTGCTCCTGGCTCCACAGATATCTCATTTTAGAGGTGTACAGATTAAAGCAGAGAATTTTTAAGTAACTTAAAAAAAAAAATGACATAACTGGAAAGTGATAGAGTTGAATGCTGAGAACAGGGTCTGGTTCCAACTCTGGTGCTTTCAACTGTTCGTGTTCTTACAGCTTTTGGATAAAACACCATTACCATAACAAATTGTAGCTTTAAAAAGTCACTTTTTTTTTTTTTTTCAGTTTTACTTTTGTTCTTCTAACTTTATAATTCAGATTCTTCACCTCACAGTGTTGTCTTGAATAATCTTGTATCCCACTTCTACTTGAGTTGTCCCCCATTCTTAGTGAACCTTAGTTCTTCAAACTAGTTGTATGAATTCATTTATAGTCTTTTGTCTGCTATCCAGCATGATGATGCTACCCGTGTCAGAAAGACTAGTGTCCTTATTTTGGTTCCAAACACATTGTTCTTTGAACTCATAATTAAGATCCTTAAATGTGGTTAAACACCATCTTATGTTTCTGTATATCTGGAATGGTGGGAAACATTGTAGTTTCTTAGTAAAATGTGGTAAAATTGACCTTGGATGACATTGCCCCTGACAGTCAAAATTCTCTAACCAGGGTCTCTACCCAAGCTTAGCATTTTTCTTGTCTTTATTTTATTATAAATCCTCAGTAATGTTATTTTGTGACATTTGCCACTTTATTGCAAATTTTCTCTTTACATGTTTCTTACTCCAAACTGCTGCTTTTGAATGGCAGGGATTCATAAAGGCAGAAGTAATAGGTGAGGCTAATAAGACTATCTTCCTACAGTTTGGGGGTGATTCCTGGTGAGTTTGGAATTCATGAGACTTGTGAAGAAGACAGGAGGATGTCTTAGGCTTATAGTTGGCATGTATTGGATCTTATATTTAAGTAGAAATTTATTATGTTAATATATGGAATCTCAAAGGTATATGTAGAGAAGAGTACTGGAAGGAGAATTTCTGGCCATAGAGCTGCTTTGACCAACTCATTCCAGTTCTGCCATCTCGAGTTGCCTATGACTCTTGGGATTCTCTGTTGTCACTGACAAAACCATTTTTTTTTTTTTAAGTACTCAGTCTAATCACTTAATTACTTGTAGGACCTCAAAAGAAGTAGATGCTAAAACACTTCAACTATTATTATCTATTCTGTCAGCCTCATCTAAAATAGTAGGTTTGAGAAGTGTTTGCTACTGCTAGGTCACTTCAGTCGTGTCTGACTCTGTGCGACCCCATTGACGGCAGCCCACCAGGCTCCGCTGTCCCTGGGATTCTCCAGGCAAGAACAGTGGAGTGGGTTGCCATTTCTCCAATGCATGAAAGTGAAAAGTGAAAGTGAAGTTGATCAATTGTGTCCGACTCTTAGCGACCCCATGGACTGCAGCCTATCAGGCTCCTCCGTCCACGGGATTTTCCAGGCAAGAGTACTGGAGTGGGTTGCCATTGTTTAGTGCTGAGTAAATTATGTTTCTGAAATTGTGATTTTCAAGAGGTGCAGTTGGTCTGTATAGACTGGTCTATTATTCCACTTTATATTATTTTTTTTTCAGCACATAATTTTTTTTCTTTTAAGCCCTTGATCTTCATTATAATTCCCACAAAAAGCTAGTATTTTAAAATAAAACTCCCAATAGCAGCCACCCTGGCAGACTACAATAATTTTTTTTCTTAGTGGCTAGTAGCACAGAAAGTGCTAGGTTTTGCTGGTTTCAACTTAAAAGTTCCAGGAACTACTCCAGGATAGTGACAATGTTTAAATATTGCATGAAATTGTACCTTCGGTTGATTTAAGATACTCAATCACGTCTGACTCTTAGGGACCCTATGGATTGCAGCACACCAACCTTCTCTGTCCATCACTAACTCCCCGAGCTTGCTCAAACTCATGTGCATCCAGTCGGTGATGCCATCCAACCATCTCATCCTCTGCCGTCTCCTTCTCTTTCTGTCTTAAGTCTTTCCCAGCATCAGGGTGTTTTCCAGTTAGTCCACTCTTCACATCAGGTGGCCAAAGTACTGGAGTTTCAGCTTCAGCATCAGTCCTTCCAATGAATATTCAGGACTGATTTCCTTTAGGGTTGACTGGTTGGGTCTCCTTGCAGTCCAAGGGACTCTCAAAAGTCTCCAACACCACAGTTCAAAAGCATCAGTTCTTTGGTGCTCAGCTTTCTTTATAGTCCAACTCACATCCATACATGACTACTGGAAAAACCAGTAGTTTTTACTAGATGGACCTTTGTTGGCAAAGAAATGTCTCTGCTTTTTAATATGCTGTCTAGGTTGGTCATAGCTTTCCTTCCAAGGAGCAAGTGTCTTTTAATTTCATGACTGCAGTCACCATTTGCAGTGATTTTGGAGCCCCCCAAAATAAAGTCTGTCACTGTTTCCATTGTTTCCCCATCTATTTGCCATGAAGTGATGGGCCTGGATGCCATGATTTTAGTTTTTTAAGTGTTGAGTTTTAAGCCAGCATTTTCACTCTCCTCTTTCACTTTCAAAAAGAGGATCTTAAGTTCCTCTTTGCTTTCTGCCATAAGGGTGGTGTCATCTCCATATCTGAGGTTATTGATATTTCTCCTGGCAATCTTGATTCCAGCTTATGCTTCCTCCAGCTTGGCATTTTGCATGATGTACTCTGCATAGAAGTTAAATAAGCGGGGTGACAAAAAACAGCCTTGACATACTTCTTTCCCAATTTGGAACCAGTCCATTGTTCCATGTCTGGTTCTGACTGTTGCTTCTTGACTAAAATACAGATTTCTTAGGAGGCAGGTAAGGTGGTCTGATATTCCCATCTCTCTCAGAATTTTCCACGGTTTATTGTGATCCACACAGTCAAAGGCTTTAGTGTAGGCAAAGAAGTAGAAGTAGATGGTTTTCTGGAACTCTCTTGCTTTTTCTATGATCCAACAGATGTTGGCAATTTGATCTCTGGTTCCTCTGCCTTTTCTAAACCCAGGTTTAACATCTGAAAGTTCATGATTCATGTACTGTTGAAGGATTTTGAGCATTACTTTGCTAATGTGTAAGATGAGTGCAGTTGTGCGGTAGTTGAACATTCTTTAGCATTGCCTTTCTATGGGATTGGGGTGAAAACTAACCTTTTCCAGTCCTGTGGCCACTGCTGAGTTTTCCAAATTTGCTGGCATATTGAGTGCAGCACTTTCATAGCATCATCTTTCAGGATTTGAAATAGCTCAACTGGAATTCCATCACCTCCACTAGCTTTGTTCGTAGTGATGCTTCCTAAGGCCCACTTGACTTCACACTCCAGAATGTCTGGCTCTATGTGACTGAGCACACCATCATGGTTATGTTTGTCAGTAAGATCTTTTTTTATGTAGTTCTGTGTATTCTTGCCACCTCTTAATATCTTCTGCTTCTGTTAGGTCCATACCATTTCTGTTCTTTATTGTGCCCATTTTTGCGTGGAATGTTCCCTTGGTATCTCTAATTTTCTTGAAGAGATCTCTAGTCTTTCCCATTCTGTTGTTTTCCTGTATTTCTTTGTGTTGATCACTTAGGAAGGCTTTCTTATCTCTCCTTGATATTCTTTGAAACTCTGCATTCAGATGGGTATATCTCCTTTTCTCCTTGCCTTTAGCATCTCTTGTCTTCTCAGCTGTTTGTAAGGCCTTCTCAGACAACCATTTTGCCTTTTTGCATTTCTTTATTTTGGGGATTGTCTTGATCACTGCCTCCATCCATAGTTCTTCAGGTACTCTATCAGATCTAATCCCTTGAATCTATTTGTCACTTCCACTGTATAACCATAAGGGATTTGATTTAGATCATACCTGAGTGGTCTAGTGGTTTTCCCTACTTAAGTCTGAAGTTTGCAATAAGGACTTCATGATCTGAGCCACAGTTAGCTCCTGTTCTTGTTTTTGCTTACTGTATAGAGCTTCTTCATTGTGGTTGCAAGGAATATAATCAGTCTGGTTTAGTTATTCACCTTCTGGTGATGTCTGCGTGTAGCATCATCTCTTGTGTTGTTGGAAGAGGTTGTTTGCTATGACAAGTGCATTCTTTTGGCTAACTCTGTTAGTCTTTGCCCTGCTTCATTCTGTATCCCAAGGCCAAACTTGTCTGTTACTCCAGGTATCTCTTTATACTTTTGCATTCCAGTCCCCTATGATGAAAAGGACATCTTTTTTTTGGTATTAGTTCTAGAAGGTCTTGTAGTTCATCATAGAACCGTTCAGCTTCTTCAACATTAATGGTTGGGGTATAGACTTGGAATACTGTGAAATTGTACCTTGGTGTTCTGTAATGCTTACTTATACACACAGAACAAGTACTGAGAGAAGACATTTGACTAACTTTGTCTGAATGGACAGATTTACATCTCTTCGTTTCTCTTGAGGTTTCTTTAAGGGGGACTTATATGTTATGGGTTTCCCTGATAGCTCAGTTGGTAAAGAATCCACCTGCAACGCAGGAAACCTTGGTTCATTCCTGTGTTGGGAAGATATGCTGGAGAAAGGATAGGCTACTCACTCCAGTATTCTTGGGCTTCCCTTGTGGCTCATCTGGTAAAGAATCTACCCACGATGTGGGAGACCTGGGTTCGATCCCTGGGTTGGGAAGATTCCCTGGAGATGGGAAAGGCTACCCACTCCAGTATTCTGGACTGGAGAATTCCATGGTCTGTATAGTCCATGGGGTTGCAAAGAGTCAGACTTAGCAACTTGCACTTTCACCTAACTTTTGGCTTATTTTTTAAAGAAGGAATCAGCCTTTCAGATTTTTCTTTTTCTTTTTTTAAATTAACAGAGTAATGTATTTATTGGGGGGCAAAAAACCAAATTGAACTGTATAAAGTGAGAAAAGTTTAAAAAGTCTGGTCAGGATCACAAAGCTAAACCTTGAAGTGAAAACTAGAACTCAAGTCTTATCATTCATGAGAACTTTTTTAAAAATAGAAACATGTTAAGGGAATATAATCATCTGTATTTATTTTGGAAAAAGGTATTTTTTCTTTTTGTATAGAATTAGTGATTATATAGCTTAACTCCCTCAGTGTGCAGATCAAGAAGCTGAAACACTGCCATCAATAATTTGCTCAGAGGTATAAGGGCCAGAATGAAGAATGGAGCCTGAATATTCAGAATAATATTCAGAATAAATATTCAGTATTGATTTTCATTAAGTCCTGGTGAGCACATTTAATTTAAATTGTTGATCAAATAGAACACATTTTAAAATTGAGAATTGGATTTAGCCATTTTTTGATATGTAAATTTGCTTTCTTTTCTGGGAAAGATTGATGCTTATTCTGAGGAGTGATGCTGTTGGAAATCAAAGAAACCTTTACCTTTTGGTGGTTCACCTCATTACTGATTGGACTTATGTAAAAATTTGGTGAATTCTATATTTTGGAATCTAAGAATATCTGAAAAAGTAAGGCATTATTTTCATATATTTGACTTGTCCAGAGATTTTGAGTTCAAAACACATAAATAATCATTAGAAGTAATGTGTTCCCATTTTATTCTGAAAAAAAGCATATTTTCTTAGAAACCCCAGGTTTCTAACATCCAGAGTTTAACTTGGTTGTGCTTTGAGGTGTTTTGTTTGGGTAGGGCAGAGTTAGAGGGAAAAGAGAGGATGAATACAAAGGTCTTCTTCTTATCTTGATCCCCTTGAATTTCACTTCCCTTTTGGAGTTCTCTCTCCTTGGTTACTGGTGCTACCTCCAAACTGATATCCTCTGGCCCAAGGGTATACCAGACTTCATTCCCTTGATTTCGCCTTTGAATAAGAAAGGCTACAAGTATAAATGTCTTTCCCAAGATAGTACTAGAGGAGAGTATTTATTTATGGGATAAGTAGAGGAAAAAAAGCACAATGTCAGTATAGATTATAAAGTAAAGGCTTTCTTGTGTTGAGAAGCCTGCTCTATTATTCCTTGTGTTGCTTTGAGATAGCGGCTCCAAAGAGCAAAGAGGTGGAACAATTTCAGGACATTTTGCTGGAATTTGGAATTCCTAGCTTTTGACCTATCCACGGGCAGAGAGCTTCCTTTTATATCCTATCACTTAGAAACTTCCTCCAAAGCATATCAAGACCAAAGAAGTCAAATTCTTGTTCAGTAGCTACCCTTGCTTTTTTTTTTTTAATTTTTATTTTTACTTTATTTTACTTTACAATACTGTATTGGTTTTGCCATACATTGACATGAATCCGCCACGGGTGTACATGAGTTCCCAATCCTGAACCCTCCTCCCACCCCATATCATCTCTCTGGAACATCCCAGTGCACCAGCCCCAAGCGTTCTGTATCCTGCATCGAACATAGACTGGCAATTCATTTCTTACATGATAGTATACATATTTCAATGCCATTCTCCCAAATCATCCCACCCTCTCCCTCTCCCTCAGAGTCCAAAAGTCCATTCTATACATCTGTGTCTCTTTTGCTGTCTCACATACAGGGTTATCATTACCATCTTTCTAAATTCCATATATATGTGTTAGTAT
The DNA here is from genome assembly GCA_006410935.1 of Redunca redunca. Lineage (NCBI taxonomy): Eukaryota > Metazoa > Chordata > Mammalia > Artiodactyla > Bovidae > Redunca > Redunca redunca. The sequence continues at coordinate 622,462 of SJYQ01004662.1, forward strand.
ACTATATTGGTGTTTTTCTTTCTGGCTTACTTCACTCTGTTAATCAGCTCCGGTTTCATCCATCTCATTAGAACTGATTCACATGTATTCTTTTTAATGACTGAGTAATGCTCCATTGTGTATATGTACCACAGCTTTCTTATCCATTGATCTGCTGATGGACAATTAGGTTGTTTCCATGTCCTGGCTATTATAAACAGTGCTGCGATGAACATTGGGGTACATGAGTCTCTCTGAATTCTGGTTTCCTCGGTGTGTATGCCCAGCAGTGGGATTGCTGGGTCATATGGCAGTTCTATTTGCAATTTTTTAAGGAATCTCCATACTGTTCTCCATAGTGGCTGTACTAGTTTGCATTCCCACCAACAGTGTAAGAGGGTTCCCTTTTCTCCACACCCTCTCCAGCATTTATTGCTTGTAGACTTTTGGATCGCAGCCATTCTGACTGGTGTGAAATGGTACCTCATTGTGGTTTTGATTTGCTTTTCTCTGATAATGAGTGATGTTGGGCATCTTTTCATGTGTTTGTTAGCCATCCGTATGTCTTCTTTGGAGAAATGTCTATTTAGTTCTTTGGCCCAGTTTTTGATTGGGTCGTTTATTTTTCTGGAATTGAGCTGCAGAAGTTGCTTGTATATTTTTGAGATTAGTTGTTTGTCAGTTGCTTCATTTGCTATTATTTTCTCCCATTC
>SJYQ01004662.1:623503-662268 GCA_006410935.1 Redunca redunca
GTCCATAGGACATTTAGAAAAACTGGCATAAAGATAAACATTATTAAATTTCAAAAGTAAACTTCTTTTTTGTGTGTGATTTATTTATACATATACACGTGTTATTTTTGAAATTATTTTCCACTATAAATTTTTTACAACATATCAACTATAGTTCCTGGAGCTATACAGTAAATCTTTGTTTCTTGTTGCATATCTGTTTTGTTAAATTAGAAATCTAGCCTTCTGTTCATACTAAGTAAAATAAGTGGAATCAAAATGTCATACGTTTTTTAGTTAGGCAAAAATTCATAAGTTTTCTAAAATATAATACATATTTTATATATATATATATGTATGTATGCAAGAGCTTTTCTACTGTGCTTGATAAAGACTTGGGAAAGAACCTCGGGGGAAAAAAAAAAAGAAATGGAGAAACTAGAAAACATAAACTGAATGAAATGGAAGTACTGAATATGAAATAGAAAAAATGAAACAAACTAGATAAAAGTAAAAGATCCTCATATAGTCCAGTTTTTTTTAAACCTGGCTGCTCATTAGAAACATATCTGGAGCTCTTAGGGGAAAAAAAGAGCAATACCTGGACATTTGTATTTTTCAAAAAGTTCCAAGATAATTCTGATATGCATCTGGATTTTAAAAAGTGATTACAGGTTTTTCTATTAAATGGTAGTTTTGGTGAATCACAATAGTGAAGTGAAGTGAAGTGTTAGTTGCTCAATCATGCCCAACCCTTTGCGACCCCATGGACTACAGCCCACCAGGCTCCTCCGTCCATGGCATTTTCCAGGCAAGGATACTGGAGTGGGTTGCCATTTCCTTCTCCAAATCACAATAGTAAAAGATGTTTATCAGTTTTTTAAATCAATAGTGAAAGTGAAGTCGCTCAGTTGTGCCTGGCTCTTTTCGACCCCATGGACTGTAGCCCACCAGGCTCCTCTGTCCATGGAATTTTCCAGGCAAGAGTACTGGAGTGGGTTGCCATTTCCTTCTCCAGGAGATCTTCTCGACCCAGGGATCGAACCTGGTTCTTCCACATTGCAGGCAGATGGTTTACCATTTGAGCCACCAGGCAAGCCCACAATCAATAGCCAGACAAAAAATAGAAGATTATTACCATTGTAAGCCATAATGGGAATGTGATTAACCTAATGATATAAAATAATTGCGTATAATTTGGGGGGTTAAGCAGCATACATGCCCATGTTTTCATTCGCTCAGCCAGTCTATGTTTTTTGGTTGGTGCATTTAATCTATTTACATTTGAGGTAATTACCAACATGTATGATCCTATTTTCCTTGATGCTGGGAGGGATTGAAGGCTAGAGGAGAAGGGGACAACAGAGGATGAGATGGTTGGATGGCGTCACCGACTCAATGGACATGAATTTAAGTAAGCTCCGGCAGTTGATGATGGACAAGGAGGCCTGGCGTGCTGCAGTCAGTGGGGTTACAAAGAGGCTGACTTGACTGAGTGACTGAACTGACGATGCTATTGCTATTTTTTAAATTGTTTTGGATGTAAGGCAATGGCAACCCACTCCAGTACTCTTGCCTGGAAAATCCCATGGACAGAGGAGCCTGGTGAGCTGCAGTCCAAGGGGTCGCTGAGTCAGACATGACTGAGTGCCTTCACTTTCACTTTTCACTGTCATGCATTGGAGAAGGAAATGGCAACCCACTCCAGTGTTCTTGCCTGGAGAATCCCAGGGATGGCGGAGCCTCGTAGGCTGCTGTCTATGGGGTCGCACAGAGTTGGACACAACTGACGCAACGCAGCAGCAACAGCAGGGCTTCCCTGATAACTCAGTTGGTAAAGAATCTGCCTGAGATACAGGAGACACCAGTTTGATTCCTGGTTTGGGAAGATCTGCTGGAGAAGGGATATGCTACCCACTCCAGTATTCTTGGGCTTCCCGTGTGGCTTAGCTGGTAAAGAATCAGCCTGCAATGTGGGAGACCTGGGTTTGATCCCTGGGGTTGGGAAGATTCCCTGGAGAAGGGAAAGGCTACCACTCCAGTATCCTGGCCTGGATAATTCCGTGGACTGTATAGTCCACGGGGTTGCAAAGAGTCAGACACGACTTCACAACTTTCCCTTCACTCTGTAGGTTGGACTTTTCCCTCTCTTGTTTTTTTTGCCTAGAGAAGTTCCTTTAGCATTTGTTGTAAAGCTGGTTTGGTGGTGCTGAATTCTCTTAGACTTTTGCTTGTCTAGAAAGCTTTTGATTTCTTCATCAAATCTGAAGTAGAGTCTTGCTGGGTAGAGTATTCTTGATTGTAGGTTCTTCCCTCTCATCACTTTAACTATGTCATGCCATTCCCTTCTGACTTGTAGAGTTTCTGTTGAGAAATCCGCTGGTGGCCTGATGGGAGTTCCCTTGTATGTTATTTGTCATTTTTCGTTACTTTTAATATTTTATCTCTGTCTTTAATTTTATCAGTTTTATTACTGTGTGTCTTGGTGTGTTCTTCCTTGGGTTTATCCTTCCTGCGACTGTCTCTGCTTCCTGGACATGGTTGATTATTTTCTTTCCCATGTTAGGGAATTTTTCAGCTATTATCCCCTTAAACATTTTCTCAGGTCCTTTCTCTCTTTTCCTCCTGGGACCCCTATAATGTGAATGTTTGTGCCGTTAATGTTGTCCAAGAGGTCTCTTAGGCTGTCTTCATCTCTTTTCATTCTTTTTTCTATATTCTGTTCTGTGGCAGTGATTTCCACCAGTCTGTCCTCTGGGTTATTTATCTGTGCTTCTGCCTCAGTTATTCTGTTGTGAATTCCTTCTAGTGTGTTATTCATCTCTGTTTTTTAGTTCTTGTAGGTCTTTGGTAAACATTTCCTGCATTGTCTCAATCATTGCTTCCTTTCTTTTTCCAAGATCATAAATCATATTCACTATCATTATTCTGAATTCTTTTTCTAGAAGGTTTCCTGTCTCCACTTCATTAAGTTGTTTTTCTGAGGTTTTATCTTGTTCCTTCATCTGGGAAGCCCTGATAGCTCAGTTGGTAAAGAATCCACCTGCAGTGCAGGAGACCCAGTTTTGATTCCTGGATCAGGGAGATGCGCTGGAGAAGGGATAGGCTACCCACTCCAGTATTCTTGGCCTTCCTTATGGCTCAGCTGGTGAAGAATCTGCCTGCAATATGGGAGACCTGGCTTCGATACCTGGGGTTGGGAAGATCACCTGGAGAAGGGAAAGGCTACCCACTCCAATATTCTGGCCTGGAGAATTCCATGGACTGTATAGTCTGTGGGGTCGCAAAGAGTGGAACACGACTGAGTGACTTTGACTTTGCTTCATCTGGGATGTAACTTTCCACTTTTTCATGCTGATTAATTTTCTGTAATGGGGTTTGTTTTAGTTGCTGTGGAATTGCGGTTCTTGCTTCTTCTTTCTGCCCTCTGATGGAGGAGGCTCAGAGGCTGTGTCTTTGGTTTATATTGTTTGTGAAATTACGATGTCGAAATGTAATAAGTGTTGTTGGCCTTCTGTCTCAAAATATGTTATGTATTTACCATGTATTACCTGGTTGCTTCTGTTGATACTGTAAAATGCCAAAAATGACTGCGTATTCTGTTAAACTACTTAAGTTTTCATGTTTGAAGGTGCTATTTGCAGTAATTTTTTTGTGAATAACCTATAAATCTAGTTTCAACTGCCTGTAGACTTGACTGCCTCAAGCATAAAGGGGGTATAAAAAGAAACTTGCTGCCTCAGCAAGTTGAAAATAATTTTCTCCTTATGCAGCAGCATTTGCTAGATCAAGTAAAAATTGCATAGTAACATTTAAGAACTGTAAAAACATAACTGTATCTTTTTTTGGCTTATGCCTTCTCTTTTTGACAAAAGAAGAACATTAGCATCTTGACTTATCATGTTAAAGTCCTGTCTATCTAGAAATTCTGACTTTTTGAAAGGTATAGGATCTGGAACTAGCTGAAGAGCAGTTTACTTCTGTATAATTTTTAGAATAGGCAGACTGCACATTTAGCAATGTAAAATTTTTCACGTAAAGTTTGAGAATTTTTATGAAGTCATAAAAAGCAGAGAAGAGAGCAGAAGTGTGTGGTGATAAAATAATAAAGTAAATCAAAGACACTCATAGCAGAAAAGAAGCACATCTCTCATGTAGAGAAAGAGGAAAGAACCACACTATGCTCTAGGGCTGAACAGAGTGTACGTGTGCCTTAGTACTGTAACCCCTGCATGGGTTACACCCGTGTTCATGGGTGTGACATATGTGAGCACTGCTCATGCATTTTTCTGTTTTACACCCTTTTATGTGGAGACAGTAGCTACTTTAATCTCAGTATAGTGCTAATGAAAGTATGACATCTTTATAACAAGAAGTAAATTTAATGCATTAATGTGGGGAGATATGTAACCCTGTAGTATTGCGTTGGAGAAGGAAATGGCAACCCACTCCAGTGTTCTTGCCTGGGAAATCCCATGGGCAGAGGACCCTGACAGATTGTAGTCCCTGAGTCTGCACAAGAGTCAGACACGACTTAGTGACTAAACAGCAATAATAATGTGTATAATGAAATACAAGTAGTAATTATTTATGCCTCTTCTACATAAGGCACTGTGTGTGTTGTTAGAATGATGTACAGGACAGAATTTGAACATGTTATACCCTGGTATTTTGCTTCCAGGATGTTGTTGAGAACAGTTAACCCACAGTTAGAAAGTCTGGAAGGTTTTCCAGAACTAGTGATGTATAAGGAGGGTATGTTATATATGCCAACTCAATATGGTATCTAGTCTTTGGGAACAAACATAGGGCAGATTCCTTGATGTACTCATTTAACAAATAATTATTGAACATCTTGTTGTGAAAGGCACTTTCTTGTAATAGTATAATCAAATGTAGTTTTATGGGAAGAAATCCATTAACTGCATATTCAAACATATTGCATTTGTAGAATACACTAGAGAGGAGAAAGGACATGACTCCATAAAAGCGAAATTTGGTGTCTTCATGGTGATCAGAGCATGCTTCCCTGAGACCTGATAAGTGGGAATTTGACCAAGTTCACTTCATGGCAAATAGCTGGGGAAACAATGGAAATAGTGACAGACTTTGTTTTCTTGGGCTTCAAAATCACTGCAGATAGTGACCACAGCCATGAAATTAAAAGGCGCTTGCTCCTTGGAAGAAAAGCTATGACCTACCTAGACAGCATATTCAAAAGCAGAGACATTACTTTGCCGACAAAAGTATCTCTGGTCAAAGCTATGGTTTTCCAGTAGTCATGTATGAATGTGAGAGTTGGATCATAAAGAAGGCTGAGCACTGAGGAATTGATGCTTTTGAACTGTGGTGCTGGAGAAGACTCTTGAGTCCCTTGGACTGCAAGGAGACCCAACCAGTCCATCCTAAAGAAGATCAGTCCTGAATATTCATTGGAAGGACTGATGCTGAAGCTGAAACTCCAATACTTTGTCCACCTGATAAGAAGAACTGACTCACTGGAAAAGACCCTGATGCTGGGAAAGACTGAAGGCAGGAGGAGGAGGAGATGACAGAGGATGAGATGGTTGTATGCATTACTGACTCAACGGACATGAATTTGAGCAAGCTCTGGGAGTTGGACAGAGTTGCAAAGAGTTGGACATGACTGAGTGACTGAACTGAACTGACGGGGAAAGCAGCATAGGCAAAGACTATATGACAGTAGGGAGTATGATTTAGTACCAAGGAATGAAGTACCGGTATTAGTGGAGGTGAGACAGAGAGGTGGTGTAGTGAGATTGGGCTGGGAGATACCCAGGGACTAGATCATGTATCTTGGGACTCATAGGTCACAGTAAATTCTGTTTTTATTTTTAAGCAACAGAAATCAGTTGAAAAGTTTTATTAGGTGAAGGGAGGGTTGAAGTAGGGACCACATCTTCATTATGTTTTGAGGTATCCTTGCATTGAAGAAAATGGATTGGAGCTAGGCAGGAGTAAATAGAATGGTGGTGATGACTGAGATAGAGAGCACTAGATTGATCTGAGAGATATCTATGGGGAGAGAACTTTTAGATGAGAGAACTTTATTTGAGAGAACTTTTTGATGAACTGGATATGTGAGTGACAGAAAAGGAAGTGTCAAGGGTTTGATTTCTTGGTTTCTAGCTTGTATACCTGGGTTGAATACAGTACAGTTAGATAGGGACTGTTAGAAGAGGTCCACATTTTTGAGGGATGAATCATGAATTGAAGTTGGACATTATTTGAGTGTGAGGTGCCTTTGAATCATCTAAAATAAGATGCCAGTTGGACATTAGGAAAATCTTGAACTCAGAAGAGAAGACTGAGTTAAAGATATACATTTGTGGTCATCTGAGTATAGTTCATGGTGAAGCAGTGCATGGATGAGATCCAGGCTGCACTGTCCAATATAGCAGACATTAGCCATGTGTGGCTACTAAACAATTGAAATGGATCTAGTCCAAATTCAGATGTGATGTGAAGATAAAAGACACTCTGAGTTTGAAAGCCAGTACAAAAATGGAATGTAAATATCTCCAATTTTTATATTGTTTGCATATTAAAATAATATTTTCAATATATTGTGTTAAATATATTATTAATATTAATTTTACCTATTTCTCTTTACTTTTTAAAATGTGGTTACTAGAAAATTTGAAATTACATATGTAACTTGCATTATATTTTATGTAAGACAGCAGTGATCTATGATCTAAAGACCAGTCTTGGAGTAGGAAGAGGCTAGTTTCAAGCAGTGAGGAATTTCAGCATTTTTAGAAAACAAGCCTTTAAGGAGCAGCCAGAGGGGGGAAAGCATATGAAGTCATTGATTTTTCTAAGAAGAGAAAATGGATATAATCTCTAAGAGTTCTGTGACAAATTATTTGATTAGGTTAGCATTAGTTTATTGACTTGCTGGTATTATAGTTTTAGAGCAGTTTTAGGTCATCTAAAAAAATTCTTCCCAAATCCCCCAAAACTCATTTAAATATAAAATGCAAATAAAACTCAGTTGCAGCTTTTCAGAAGACAATCAACATGAATATAAAATGAAGATGTTAAGGAAAAACATTTTTATTTTGCTAAATTTCTAAGCAGGACCTTGAGAAATTTGAAAAATATCTAATATGAAATAGCAAATGTGAATATTGATGGGAAAAGTTGCTAAATAAATTTACCCAACATTTTATAATGAATATTGGAATAGATTCTGTTCAGGTATTGTTTTGAGAAAGAGATAATCATGATAAAGTTAATGAAATAATTTTACCTTTTTCTCTTAAATATTTTGATTTTAGAGTCAAACTAAATGAATATTTGGCTTTTCTAATTAGTTGAAATAGTTTGAGTTGTTTTGTAAGCTCCTGTGAGGTGAGGATCAAGTCTAATCATATTTCTGTAGTATTCCTAACATTTAGCAGGGTGTAAGGTATACAGTAGGCACTTAAATGCTTGTGGAATGAATGTTAGCATCACCTTAATTACTCTTGGTATCTTTCATCATATTGTTTTTGTGTTTTCAAGGGAAATTAAATTTCTTCAAGCTTTTCGTAGAATAGAGAATTGTAATTTCTGAAATGAGTGTTGTAAAATGAAAAAAAAAAAAACAAAAAACCACCAAAAAATAGCCCTAGCAGTTTTATGACAAATGTAATCTCCACAGGAATACAGGCAATGATCTGTTACACAAATATTTCTCTATTGATACTTATTTCTAACTGAATATAAAAATACATACTTACAAGTATGTATATTTGTATTTAGTTAGATGTAAAGTTTGAAATACGTTGATAAAATTTTTTTGCTTGGGACAACCAACTGTTTTTGTAGAGGCTTTGAAATGTTCTCTTTCAAAGTAATATTAATAGAATTGTTTGCAAAAGTCATTAAGTTAGTATATGTTTGTCCTAGGTCCTAATTATTTCCTCATACATTAGATATTTTATGAGATATGCTACTAATTCTTATTTGTCTTTTTGATATTTTAGAATTAGTTGTTAGCTCCAGGTCCCTGGTTAGCAAGGTGTTAGGATGATGAGATTGTAATGTATTCTAGGGCCTTTGATGAGGCAAAGAAGTATGCATTTAGGCACTTACCTAGTAAGGATTGGCATAGGCTCCCAGTCCACCAAGCACACATTGCTCTTTTATTATTTAAATTATGAACACGGAAAAAGACCGTGTATATGTTACTAGTTAGAACGCAAAGCAGGTGAAATAGGCTCCTTCTCAGAATCCTGTTTCAGTGTTCCTTTCTGCCTGAGTTGGGAGCCTGAGTTGGTATAAAGGGACTCCTAGTCCTATGGGTTTACCATGATGTTTTTTCCGTTGCCTGCTAATTCCTCATTCTGTGCCACTCTCAATTATGAGTAATAATGAGGTTTCTTCAGGGTTGTGTTTATTTGACTTCTTTGGTCAGTTGAGCTTTTGGGGGAGGGTTGGGGTAGACTTCTCAGGTGGCTCAGATGGTAAAGCATCTGCCTGCAATGAGGGAGACCCCGGATTTGATCCCTGGGTCGGGAAGATCTCCTGTAGAAGGAAATGGCAACCCATTCCAGTATTCTTGCCTGCAAAATCCCTTGGATGGAGGAGACTACAGTCCGTGGGGTGGCTCAGAGTCGGGCATGACTTCACTTTCACTTTGGTGTAGACTAGTACCCAGACCTCATCAGAATCTTCTTTCCTTGCTACATTTTGAAGTTTTACAGGATTGGCATGTTCTGTTTCCTTATTTTGGTTGCCCCTGATGAATTTTTTGTCTTGATTTTTCTAGTTGTGGTTATTTTCTTTGTTTTTTTTTTTTTTTACTATTTTGTTCCCTTGTTCATGTAATTAGTTACACATATACCAGCAGTCCTTATGAGCATATATATTAACTTATGAACATATAATTAACTAGGTGTTTCTTCAATAACTTTGTTGATAAACATACCTAGCTGCTTTTTGCTGCACTTACACTCATTCAGTTTTCTACCAAAGACAAAATTGTATTTGCTTATAAAAGGGTATTGTATGCCTTCCTGGTTTAATCATGTTGCTAATACCTAGTATGGCATGTCAAAGATGGATGATCATGTTTGTTATGAAATACCTTTCAAATGTATTCTGTAACTTTCTTATACTATTATTTATCAACTAATATGAACTAATATTAGTTTACAGTTTCTTATGAGACTTACCTGTCATTATTATATTAGCTACATTGCTTGACATGGTTTGAATTATTCTTGCCTCAACATGTTTTTATGAAAAATAAAGTTGAATTGGACTGTTGGTGGTTTTTAAAATTATTTTACATTATCATAGTAACGTTCACGTGTAAATTGAATTATTTAAATGGGGAAACAGTGGAAACAGTGTCAGACTTTATTTTTTTGGGCTCCAGAATCACTGCAGATGGTGACTGCAGCCATGAAATTAAAAGACACTTACTCCTTGGAAGAAAAGTTATGACCAACCTAGATAGCATATTCAAAAGCAGAGACATTACTTTGCCAACAAAGGTCTGCCTAGTCAAGGCTATGGTTTTTCCAGTGGTCATGTATGGATGTAAGAGTTGGACTGTGAAGAAAGCTGATTGCCGAAGAATTGATGCGTTTGAGCTGTGGTGTTGGAGAAGACTCTTGAGAGTCCCTTGGACTGCAAGGAGATCCAACCAGTCCATTCTGAAGGAGATCAATCCTGGGATTTCTTTGGAAGGAATGATGCTAAAGCTGAAACTCCAGTACATTGGCCACCTCATGCGAAGAGTTGACTCATTAGAAAAGACTTTGATGCTGGGAGAGATTGGGGGCAGGAGGAGAAGGGGACGACAGAGGATGAGATGGCTGGATGGCATCTCGGACTCGATGGACGTGAGTCTGAGTGAACTCTAGGAGATGGTGATGGCAGGGAGACCTTATGTGCTGCGATGCATGGGGTCTCAAAGAGTCGGACATGACTGAGTGACTGAACTGAACTGAATGCTTTAATGCTTTAGGCAAGAGTATATTTTAAAAAATGTATGATTGTATATTTTTATGTATTGAAGACGCTTAAAGTGGAAAATAGCCTAATGTTTGACTAAATGTTTTTGTTATATTCAGCATGCTTGTTGTTTTGACCTGCCTCGTATTACCCTGTGGCACCAATTTTTCCCATCTAAGTACCTTAACAGGAGATGGCAAGAGTGAATGTCGACATTCTAGGAATCAGCGAACTAAAATGGACTGGAATGGGTGAATTTAACTCAGATGACCATTATATCTACTACTGCGGGCAGGAATCCCTTAGAAGAAATGGAGTAGCCATCATGGTCAACAAAAGAGTCCGAAATGCAGTACTTGGATGCAATCTCAAAAACAACAGAATGATCTCTGTTTATTTCCAAGGCAAACCATTCAATATCACAGTAATCCAAGCCTATGCCCCAACCAGTAATGCTGAAGAAGCTGAAGCTGAACGGTTCTATGAAGACCTACAAGACCTTTTAGAACTAACACCCAAAAAAGATGTCCTTTTCATTATAGGGGATGGGAATGCAAAAGTAGGAAGTCAAGAAACTCCTGGAGTAACAGGCAAATGTGGCTATGGAATACGGAATGAAGCAGGGCAAAGGCTAATAGAATTTTTCCAAGAGAATGCACTGGTCATAGCAAACACCTTCTTCCAACAACACAAGAGAAGACTCTACACATGGACATCACCAGATGGTCAACACCAAAATCAGATTGATTATATTCTTTGCAGCCAAAGATGGAAGAAGCTCTATAAGGTCAGTAAAAACAAGACTGGGAGCTGACTGTGGCTAAGATCATGTTCTCCTTATTATCTAATTCAAACTTAAATTGAAGAAAGTGGGGAAAACCAGTAGACCATTCAGGTATGACCTAAATCAAATCCTTATGATTATACAGAGAAAGTGAGAAATAGATTTAAGGGACTAGATCTGACAGACAGAGTGCCTGATGAACTATGGATGGACGTTCGTGACATTGTACAGGAGAAAGGGATCAAGACCATTCCCATGGAAAACAAATGCAAAAAAGCAAAATGGCTGTCTGAGGAGGCTTTACAAATAGCTGTGAAAAGACGAGAAGTGAAAAGCAAAGGAGGAAAGGAAAGATATAAGCATCTGAATGCAGAGTTTTGTTGTCAACAAAGGTCCATCTAATGAAGGCTATGGTTTTTCCAGTGGTTATGTATGGATGTGAGAGTTGGACTATAAAGAAAGCTGAGCGCCGAAAAATTGATGCTTTTGAACTGTGATGTTGGAGAGACTCTTGAGAGTCCCTTGGACTGCAAGGAGGTCTAACCAGTCCATTCCAAAGGAGATCAGCCCTGGGTGTTCATTGGAAGGAGTGATGCTAAAGCTGAAACTCCAATACTTTGGCCACCTGATGTGAAGAGCTGATTCATTGGAAAGGACTCTGATGCTGGCAGGGATTGGGGGCAGGAAAAGAAGGGGACAACAGAGGGTGAGATGGCTGAATAGCATCACCGACTCAGTGGACGTGAGTTTTCGTAAATTCCGGGAGTTGGTGATAGATAAGGAGGCCTGGCGTGCTGGGATTCATGGGGTTGCAAAGAGTTGGACATGACTGAGTTACTGAAGTGAACTGAAATGAACTGAAGTACCTTAAAATAATAGGTCAGCAGAAAGTCTGAATTGTGAAAATACTGCCTAGGTATATGTTTGCAAGCTTGAACCAACTTATGTTTGAAACTGAGATGAATAAATTACATGGCTTTGAATAGTTAAAAGTCTATTTTAGAATTATTAGTTAAGTGGAATTAATTAGAATTATATCACAAAACTGGATTATCATGAGGAATTACTGAGGAAACAAAGTTACAAAGACACTGCTGTGTACCCTTGATCTTCAGTTAGATTTATACTTTTTTGGGGCTGCTCTGCATGGGTCATTGGATCTTAGTTTCCCAACAAGGGATTGAACTCTGTTACTCTGCAGTGAAGTGGTATGGTTGGTGTTTAAGAGCATGGGTTTTGAAGTCCTAGTTTCTTGAGGCAGGGTGTGTCCTGGTTCTGCCACTGAGTAGCTGTAATGTTGATTAACTGCTTGCTGCCTCAGTTTCCTCATCTGTTAAATGGTGCCAGTTGTGGCACTGACCCCATAGCATACTTATGAGGATTGGTGAGTGAATACACACACAGTTTTAAAGAACATTGCTTGTTATATTGTGAATGCTCAATGAATACTTGCAGTTCTTCCTATCATATATTAGGGCTGGACTCTCACAACTGATTGTTATCAGTGAAAACTGTACATATATGGATTTCTAATATTGTGTTGTTAATTGTTCAGTCTCTCAGTTGTGTCTGACTCTGCAACCCCATGGACTGCAGCACACCAAGGCTTCCCTGTCCTTCACCATCTCCTGGAGCTTGTTCAAAATCATGTCCATTGAGTCAATGATGCCATCTAACCATCTCATCCTCTTTCATCCCCTTTTCCTCCTGCCCTCAATCTTTCCTAGCATCAGAGTTTTTTTCCAATGAGTTGGCTCTTCACATCAGGTGGCTGAAGTATTGGAGCTTCAGCTTTAGCACCAGTCCTTCCAATGAGTATTCAGGGTTGATTTCCTTTAGGATTGATTTGTTTGCTCTCCTTGCAGTCCAAGGGACTCTCAAGAGTCTTCTCCAGCACCATAGTTCAAAAGTGTTAATTATTTGGCGTTCAGCCTTCTTTATGGTCCAACTTTCACACCTGTACATGACTACTGGGAAAACCATAGCTTTTACTAGGTAGACCTTTGTCAGCAAAGTGGTGTCTCTGTCTTTTGAATATGCTGTCTAGGTTGGTCATAGTGTTTCTTCCAAGGGGCAAGCATCTTTTAATTTCATGGCTGCAGTTACCATCTGCAGTGATTTTGGAGCCCTAGAGAAAAAAATCTGTCACTATTTCCATTTTTTTCCCCATCTGTTTGCCATGAAGTGATGGGACTGTGTGCCATGATCTTAGTTCTTTGAATGTTGAGTTTTAAGCCAGCTTTTTCACTCTCCTTTTTTATCTTCATTGAGAAGCTCTTTAGTTCCTCTGTTCCTCTTCAGTTTCTGCCACTAGGGTGTTGTCATCTGTGTATCTGAGGTTATCAGTATTTCTCCCTGCAATATTGATTCCAGCTCGTGATTCATCCAGCCCAGCATTTCACATGATGGCTTGTTACTTTTAGGAAAAATTGCTTTATTTTAGAATACCTTACATAGTCTCTAAAAGGGTTCCTTTGATAAAGAAAAAACTCTTTATGTTTTAAGGATTTTTAATTTCATAATAAAGTATATTCTCATCATTTGGTAATTTTATAGTATTTGTGTTTCAAGATAAAAGATACAATGGTACAGATAGAGTATTTCATATAATATTAATTACTTCATTTATAAAGGAAGAATAGATGTTTGAGAGAAGAGATTGTCAATATACAGTCTCTTATTATGGATATTAATTTAGTAGGTGGCTCAGCAGTAAAAAATCTGCCTGCAATGCAGGAGAAATGGGTGCAATCCCTGGGTTAGGAAGATTCCCTGGAGAAGGAAATGGTAACCCACCCCAGTATTTTTGCCTGGAGAATCCCATGGATGGAAGAGCCTGGTGGGCTGGAGTTGTAAAGAGTTGGACATGACTGAGCGGCTGAACAATAATAGCTCAACAATAAGTCAGAAATAGCGATTTGCCTTTTATTTTTGTAAATAAGGATTTCATTTAAGAGAAAGTGGGAGTCCTCAAAAATTAAATGTTTGGATCCAGCTATGTAATATGTAAGTTTATGGGACAAAATTTATTGCTCAAAATTCTCCAAGCCAGACTTCAACAGTCTGTGAACCGTTAACTTCCAGATGTGCAAGCTGCATTTAGAAAAGATAGAGGAACCAGAGATCAAATTGCCGACATCTGTTGGATCATAGAAAAAGCAAGAGAGTTCCAGAAAAACATCTAGTTCTACTTTTTTATTTACACCAAAACCTTTGACTGTGTAGATCTCCAGAAACTGTGGAAAATTCTTCAAGAGATGGGAATACCAGACCATCTGACCTGCCTCCTGAGAAATCTGTATGCAGATCAAGAAGCAACACTTAGAACTGGACATGGAACAACAGACTGGTTCCAACTCGGGAAAGGAGAATGTCAAGGTTGTATATTGTCACCATGCTTATTTAACTTATATGCAGAGTATATCATGAGAAACACTGGGCTGGATGAAGCACAAGCTGGAATCAAGATTGCAGGGAAAGATAGAAATAACCTCAGATATGCAGATGACACCAACCTCATGGCAGAAAGCGAAGAAGAGCTAAAGAGCCTCCTGATGAACGTGAAAGAGGAGAGTGAAAAATTTGGCTTAAAATTCAACATTCAGAAAACTAAGATCATGGCATCTGGTCCCATCACTTTATGGTAAATAGATGGGGAAACAGTAGAAACAGTGACAGACTTTATTTTTGGGGGCTGTAAAATCACTGCAGATGGTGACTGCAGCCATGAAATTAAAAGACGTTTGCTCCTTGGAAGAAAAGTCATGACCAACCTAGACAGCATATTTAAAAGCAGAGATGTTACTCTACCAACAAAGGCCCATCTAGTCAGAGCTATGGTTTTTCCAGTAGTCATGCATGGATGTGAGAGTTGAACTATAAAGAAAGCTGAGCCCTGAAAAATTGATGCTTTTGAACTGTAGTGTTGGAGAAGACTCTTGAGAGTCCCTTGGACTGCAAGGAGATCTGACCAGTCCATCCTAAAGGAAATCAGTCCTGAATATTGACTAGGACGACTGATGCTGAAGCTGAAACTCCAATACTTTGTTCACCTGATGTGAAGATGTGACTCATTGGAAAAGACCCCGAAGCTGGGAAAGTTTGAAGGTGGGAGAAGAAGGGGGTGACAGAGGATGAGATGGTTGGATGGCATCACTGACTTGATGGACGTGAGTCTGAGTGAACTCTGGCAGTTGGTGATGGACAGGGAGGTCTGGCGTGCTGTGATTCATGGAGTCACAAAGAGTCGGACATGTCTGAGTGATTGAACTGAACTGATAATTGTTTAAGATAAAATAAATTTTGAGAGAGGTATCTTCTGAGTCTAGTTTTTGAGGAAAGAAAGGTTAAATAGCTTTACCCTAAGTAGGAGGTTGGTAAACTATGGCCCATGGGCCAAATTTGATCTGCTGCTTGTTTTTATAAAACCTTTTGAAACACAGCCAGACCATGCTTTTTGGTATGAGGTAGATTTGAGTAGATATGACAGGGATCGTACGGCCTGAGAAACCTTCAATTTTTACTATATGACTCTTCATAGAAAGTTTGCTGATGTCTATTCTAAGTAATTAGTGAAATAGATTAGTCCATTATTAGAAAACACTGAAGTTTAAACAAGTAGTACATATTCTCTCTCCAGTATTTGTCAGCAGTAACTTTACAAAACAATGACAGTTGTTCTTGTCCTCACTCCTAATGATTGGTATGAATGGTGCTGGCTCACAGATTAGTAAATCCTCACTATTGAATAGGAATGTGCCAGTGCTTGCAGTGGAGCTTTCTATTAAATACAGAATTGTCAGGTGCTTTTGCAGTTTTTAATGATTTAATAGAAGTTTTCCTTATGTCCTAGGGCAGATAAAAATCCTTCATTAGTTTCACTTGAGAATTTCTTTGACATCGGGACAACTTCTGGATTTCATAGAAAACCTAGAGCACAGATAGTTTTTAATCAATTTAATACTGCATACAGGAAGAAAATGTAAGGAAGGATATAAGGTTGACTTCTTTAAACATGTCAATCTGGAGTAAAATATAAAAGTTTGTTTTAAATAACAAAATATATGTAGTAGCCAGTCATTTAAATTAGCCTGATTTATCTGTAACAAGCTGATATTTTAGATTAGAAATTGAACTTATGGAAAAAAAATCACTTCTTACCTTGATTTGACAAAATTGGTGACATTTTCTATCAGTAGTCCAGGGATTAAACATGAAGCGTCTAATAAAATGCAATTTTTCAATATCTGTTGCCATTTTCATTCATATTTTTCTTTTTTTGGAAATGTGCCCTCACACTTGTACAGTTATCAGTCCTACCATGTAGAGATTCATATTTGCTGGGATCCAGGGTACCATATCCATTTTTGACATTACTCTGATTATAGATAGAAATTATTGTTTCATCTGAACTTTTACATTTCATCTAACTACTTTTGTGTACTGGGGCTATAACTAATATACTGATTATAAGCAAATATTGCCATTTAACAAATGTAACCCAAAGCAAGAGAGTTCCAGAAAAACATCTACTTTTGCTTTATTGACTACGCCAAAGCCTTTAACTGTATGGATCACAACAAACTGGAAAATTCTGAAAGAGATGGGAATACCAGACCATCTGACCTGCCTCCTGAGAAATCTGAATTGAAGTCAGGAAGGAACAGTTAGAACCAGACATGGAACAACAGACTGGGTCCATATTGGGAAAGGAGTAGGTGTCAAGGCTGTATATTGTCACCATGCTTATTTAACTTATATGCAGAGTACATCATGAGAAATGCTGGGCTGGATGAAGGACAAGCTGGAATCAAGATTGCAGGGAGAGATATAAATAACTTCAGATATGCAGATGACATCAACCTTATGGCAGAAAGCGAAGAAGAACTAAAGAGCCTCGATGAAAGTGAAAGAGGAGAGTGAAAAAGCTGGCTTAAAACTCAACATTCAGAAAACTAAGATTATGGCATCCGATCACATCATTTCATGGTAAATAGATGGGGAAACAAAGGAAACAGTGTCAGACTTTATTTTCTTGGGCTCCAGAATCACTGCAAATGGTGACTGCAGCCATGGAATTAAAAGATACTTGCTCATTGGAAGAATAGTCATGACCAACCTAGACAGCATATTCAAAAACAGAGATGTTACTCTACCAACAAAGGTTTGTCTTGTCAGAGCTATGGTTTTTCCAGTAGTCATGCATGCATGTGAGAGTTGGACTGTAAAGAAAGCTGAACGCCAAAAATTGATGCTTTTGAACTCTGGTGTTGGAGAAGACTCTTGAGAGTCCCTTGGACTGCAAGGAGACTCAACCAGTCCATCCTAAAGGAAATCAGTCCTGAGTATTCATTAGAAGGACTGATGCTGAAGCTGACTTCAGTACTTTGTCCACCTGATGTGAAGAAGTGACTCATTAGAAAAGTCCCTGATGCTGGGAAGGTTTGAAGGCGGGAGGACATGAGTTTGAGTAAGCTCTGGGAGATGGTGATGGACAGGAAAGACTGGTCCATGGGAGTGGAAAGAGTTGGACATGACTGAGTGACTGGACTGAACTGAACTGAACCGAACCTATAATAGGCAAATGCCATTAATAAGAAAACCAGGCCTTGCATTTTAGCTACATTGAACAGACCAAGGCAATTTTTATAGCTCAGCCACACACTTAAATAATATAATAATTTTGAAGAATGCATAGTTTTTCTGCAAAAATTATGATTAATTTTGCATATCAAATTGTGAGATAAAAACAAATAAAAATTGCTTCCTTCTTTAAAATAGCCAAGCTTTGTATGGATGACTTGATGAATCTCCTGGGAACCACCCTGGCCTAGAGACCCATTGAAAGTTTTAAATCAGAGCAATGAAATGATCAGATTTGCTGGGTTTAAAAAGATCTCTCTGGATTTTATTTTAAGCATGGCTTAATTGTTATACAGGGACAGTTTAAAGAAAGACATTTTTTAGAGGTAGATGTCATCAGTGAATTTATTCCTCCTAATTCCTTTAAGAAAGAAATGGAAAACTCTGGTAGGCTGCTAGTGTCCTTGACTTGTCTCCCCACCCTAAAGTCTGTGACTTGTCTGCCCCAACTAAAAAAATCAGTTAATTCTGTTTACTCTGTAAGTGTTAGTGCAGGTTGTTTCTTGGTGTCCTTTAATAAGAGTTTCATTAGTTTGTTGGATGCCTGAAAAATTGTGCTTTGTAACTTTATAAGTATTGATGTTAGATTTAACATGTTAAGTCATAGCAGAAGTGACCTGCTTTATTTCAGTTGATCCCTTCAATAAATAAGGTATCACTCTTAAGTTCAAAGGAATATGAGCAAGTCCATAATATGGTTTTTAGATCTAAGTTTCTGAAAAGAAGTACGTCCATTATTTTTCTTAACTGGATCCATTCGTACTTTAGTGCTATTTCCAGTTGAATTATGTGAGAGAGACTATATTTAAAACATTCATTTGATAAGTAGATATTTATTAAGCAAGACATTTTTCTTTCCAGATCTGAATTGCCTTTTAAAGACATTATCTTGTGACTGGCTTTTCTGATATTTTTCTTTGGTTTGAAAGTTGCTATTTTAATGTTGAGCACATGTATGATTGTGTTCATATGTAGAATTCTTTGAATCAGTCTTTATATTACTTTCTACCTCTTTACCTCCTGTTCCATTTGTTGTCTGCTGCAGTCTGGCTTGTGCTTCTTCCACGCCACTGAAATGCATTTTCTGAGGTTAAAAATGACCTTCCAGGGAAGTACATTTCAACATGGGATGGTATTGGTCAACCTACTTCTTGAAATTCACTGTTTCTTATATTCCCTAATGCTACAGAATTCTTGCTCTCTTCTTCCACTTACTGGCTTTTATGGTATTCTTGTACTACCCTTCTTTGCCTTTTCTTACCTGTCCTACCTGTAATGTTGGTACTACCAAAATTACATCATTTCACTTTCTCATTCTTTTTTACTTTAACTGATAATTCTCATTTGAATTCATATTTAAACTAACTTATATATGTTAATTATTCCTAAATTGGCCTAGGCCTTTATTTGAAAAGGCACCCTTGTATAGGAAGAAAGTAGGGAAAACCACTAGACCATTCAGGTATGCCCTAAATCAAAACCCTTACAATTATAGAGTGGAAGTGACAAATAGTTTCAAGGGATTAGATCTGATAGAGTGCCTGAAGAACTATGGATGGAGGTTAGTGACATTGTACAGGAGGCAGTGATCAAGACCATCTCCAAGAAAAAGAAATACAAAAAGGCAAATTGGTTGTGTGAGGAGGCCTTACAAATAGCTGAGAAAAGAAGAAAAGTGAAAGGGAAAGGAGAAAAGGGAAGATATACCCATCTGAATACAGAGTTCCAAAGAATAGCAAGGAGGGATAAGAAAGTGTTCCTCAGTGATCAATGCAAAGAAATAGAGGAAAACAATAGAATGGGAAAGACTAGAGATCTCTTCAAGAAAATTAGAGATACCAAGGGAACATTTCATGCAAAGTTTGGCACAGTAAAGGACAGATATGGTATGGACCTATCAGAAGCATAAGATATTAAGAGGTGGCAAGAATACACAGAAGAACTGAACAAGAAAGACCTTCATGACCCAGATAGCCGTGATACTGTGATCACTCACCTAGAACCAGACATCCTGAAATGCGCAGTCAAGTGGGCCTTAGGAAGCATCACTACGAATAAAGCTAGCAGAGGTGATGGAATTCCAGTTGAGCTATGTCAAATCCTAAAAGATGATGCTGTGAAAGTGCTGCACTCAGTATGCCAACAAATTTGGAAGACTCAGCAGTGGCCACAGGACTGGAAAAGGTCAGTTTTCATTCCAGTCCCAAAGAAAGGCAATGCCAAACAATGTTCAAAGTACCACACAATTACACTCATCTCACATGCTAGCAAAGTAATGCTCAAAATTCTCCAAGCCAGGCTTCAATAGTATGTGAACCGAGAACTTTCAGATGTTCAAGCTGTATTTAGAAAAGGCAGAAGAACCAGAGCTCCAATTGCCAACATCCTTTGGATCATTGGAAAAGCAAGAGAATTCCAGAAAAACATCTGCTTTATCGACTGTGCCTGCAGTGCAGGAGACCCAGGTTCTATCCCTGGGTTGGGAAGATCCCTGGAGAAGGAAATGGCAACCCACTCCAGTATCCTTGCCTGGAAAATCTCATGGACAGAGGAGCCTGGTGGACTGCAGTCCATGGGGTCGCAAAGAGTCGGACACGACTTAGTGACTAACACTAACACTATCGACTGTGCCAAAGCCTTGACTGTGTGGATCTCAACAAACTTGAAAATTCTCAAAGAAATGGAATACCAGACCACCTGACCTGCTTCCTGAGAAATCTGTATCAAGTCAAGAAGCAACAGTTAGAACTGGACATAGAACAACAGACTGGTTCCAAATAGGAAAAGGAATACGTCAAGGCTATATATAGTCACCCTGCTTATTTAACTTATATGCAGAGTATATCATGCAAAATGCCAGGCTGGATGAAGCACAAGCTAAAATCAAGATTGCTGGGAGAAATATCAATAACCTCAGATAAGCAGATGACACAACCCTTATGGCAGAAAGAGAAGAACTAAAGAGCTTCTTGATGAAAGTGAAAGAGGAGAGTGAAAAAGTTGGCTTAAAACTCAACATTCAGAAATATAAGATCATCTGGTCCCATCAGTTCGTAGCAAATAGATGGGGAAACAATGGAAACAGTGACAGACTTTACTTTTTTGGGCTCCAAAATCACTGCCAATGGTGACTGCAGTCATGAAATTAAAAGATGCTTACTCCTTCGAAGAAAAGTTAATGACCAACCTAGACAGCATATTAAAAAGCAGAGACATTTCTTTGCCGACTAAGGTCCATCTAGTGAAAACTATGGTTTTTCCAGTAGTCATGTATGAATGTGAGAGTTGAACTATAAAGAAGGCTGAGTGCCGAAGAATTGATGCTTTTGAACTGTGGTGTTGGAGAAGACTCTTGAGGGTCCCTTGGACTGCAAGGAGATCCAACCAGTCCATCCTAAAAGAAATCAGTCCTGAGTATTCCTTAGAAAGACTAATGCTGAAGCTGACTCCAATACTTTGGAAATTGACTCATTAGAAAAGAACTAACTCATTAGAAAAGACCCTCATGGTAGGAAAGGTTGAGGGCAGGAGGAGAAGGGGACAACAGGATGAGATGGTTGGATGGCATCACCGACTGGATCGACATGAGTTTGGGGAAGCTTCAGGAGTTAGTTATGGACAAGGAGGCCTGACGTGCTGCAGACCATGGGTTAGCAAAGAGTTGGACATGACTAAGTGACTGAACTGAACTGAACTGTATATGAAACACTTGCTACATAATTTGAACTAGGTATCACAGAGTCACCTCACATTCCCCATTCCTCAGACAATGCTTCTCTTTCCCACTTCTCTTTATACTTGGTCTTAGTTGGTAGCATATTCATCAGTCATGTTAGAGTCAGTTTTTGACTTATACCATTTTCTTGTATTTAAATTAGGTGTTGGTCCTGCCGGTTGTACTTGTAAATATTTTTCCACTTCAGGCTTTCATTGTTGTGAACAAATTAGTAGCCTCCTCACTGGTTTTCTTGTGTCGTCTTAAATTCATCTTTTCCATGGTTATTAGAATGAGTTGTCTAAAATAGTCATCTAACCTTTAGATCTTTTGTTACCTACGAAACGAACACGGTCTTCCTTACATACATTTATATGGCTTCTTGTTCTTTCTCTGGACTTCTTTCTTGCTCCTGTCTTCCTATAGTGTGTGCTCTAACATCAACCTGCTTATAAATCTTTTGTGTATGTGGTATATTGTGTCCTTCCATTGTACCATTTCTCATAATCCTTTCTTCATTTGAGTCCATTCTTGCCTATCGTTTTAAGCTGTCACCTGTTACTGGACTTCTTTTCTGATGGTTCGTCCTTCCTCTGAGCTCCTGTAACATTCTAGCTCTAGGTCATTGGGTTATAATTATTTATATGTCTGTCTTTTCAGGTCATCTAAACATCACTGGAACTGAACGTATTTGAGGTCAATGACTGTGTTTCTTTCATCTTTGAATTCCAAGGACTAGCACAGTGTCACAGAATAGGGAGTCAAGAAATGTTTATTGAGTGAAGTGACTGGATTTATATCAAATGATATTGCTTGTATGTGGAATCTAAAAAATGGTACAAACGAACTTATTTGCAAAACAGAATTGGAGTCACAGATAGAGAAAACAACTTATGGTTACCAGGAAGGAAATGGGGTGGGGGAGGGTAAATTGAGAGACTGAGATTGACACATACACACTACGATATATAAAAGAGATAATATAGGTCTATAATATAAATAGATAATCAGGACCTACTGTGTGTATAGCATGGGGAACTCTACTCACTATTCTGAAATGACCTAGATGGGAAAAGAATCTAAAACAGAGCAGATATATACATACATATATATATATATATATATATATATCAAGTATACTGCAATAAAAATTAAAGTGATTGGCTTTTTCTTTTTAAAATTTAGCATGATTGACATACATTAGGGTATGCAGCTTTTAAGTGTTTAGTGTGGTAGATTTTAATAGTTGTTTACACTTAACAGTGTAAACAGTGTACACTTAACACTTAATAATAGTTGTTATACTACCACCATCCTAAATGATGAAACATTTCCATCACTCAAGAAAGCTTTCTTATGCTCTGTCCCTTCCACTGGCCTGTGGCCCCAGGTCGCCTTTGACATCTGTCATCCTGAATTAATTTTTCCTGTTGAACATCATAAAAATGAAATAATTTTTGTCTGACTTCTTAGAAGCTTAACAATGTTTTTGAGACTCATTCATGTTGTCACCTGTAGTGGTAGTTTATTATTTTTTATTATTGAGTAGTATTTTTACATGTTTGAGTATAGCATAATTTTTAAGTCTTTTCCCTATTGATAGACATTTTGGGTTGTTTCTGATTTCCAGTTATGAAGAAGACTTGTACAAATGTTTTTTTGTGGGCATGTATTTCATTTCTTGTGGATAAAATGTCTAGACGTGGGATTAGTTGGCCATATGGTAGATTTATGTTTACCTTTATTTCTGAAGTGGTTGTAACATTTATACTCCAACCAACAATCTGAGAGATCTGATTTCTCTAGTTCCTCATGAGCGTTTTGAGTCCTTTCAACTTTAGCCATTCATGCTTGTGTGAGATGGTATTACATTGCAGTATTAATGTGCGTTTGCTTGTGACTAAAGATGTTGAGTACCCTTTCATGTGCTTATTGGTCATTGGCATATATATATTTAAAAAATTTATATTGAAGTATAATTGATTCATAATATGTTGATTTCTGTTGTACCAAAGTGATTCAGTTAAACATATGTGTATATATTCTTTCACATATTCTTTTCCAATTTGATTTATTGTAGGAAATTGAATATAGTTCCCTGTCCTATACAATAGGACCTTGTTGTTTATCCATCCTGTATATACTAGTTTGCATTTGCTAATCCCAAAGTCTCAATCCTTCCCTCTCCTATCCACCTCCGCCTTGGCACCTGCAAGTCTATTCTCTATCTCTGAGTCTGTTTCGTAGATATGTGTTTATCTTCTTTTATGAAGTATCTGTTTGAGTCTTTTGCCTGTTTCTTTAAAAAACTGAATTCCTGAACTTTTCCTATTGATTTACAGAAATTGTTTATATGTTCTGGATGCAAATCTTTTGACAGATGCACATACTATGAATACTTTTCCATCTATGGTTTTTCGATTTATTTTACTAATGTTATTTTTTGATATTAAAAATGTTTAATTTTGGTGAAGATCAATCTTATCAGTTTTTTTTTTTTTAATGAATTTTGCTGTTATGTCCTGCCCAAGAATTGTTGTCTACCTCATTTGTGAAAATGCTCTAATGTTTGCTTCCAGAAGCTTTATGGTTATATTTAGGTATGTGACCAAATTAATTTTTGTGTGTAGAGTGGGAAAGAGGCTGAGTTTTATTTAATTTTTTATACACTTACTCAGTTTTTTCAGTAACATTTGTTAAAGAGATTTTGTTTCACTATTGGGTTGACTTAGCATTTTGTTAAAGATCTGTTGACCATATTTTGTTCATCTAATATTTAGATTCTTTTCTGTGTCTTTGTTCTGTCTGTCTTCATGCCAGTATCACAGTTTCTTAATTAACGGAGCTTTATCAATTAGTGTAAGTACTGATATCAGTTAGTGTAAATTCTCATCTCTCCTTTAAGTATAATCTGTCTGTTCTTGGTCTTTTGCATTTCCATATGAATTTTAGAATCAGTTTACCTATTTATTGAACAAAGCATACTGGAATACATGATAGTTAGAAAATGATGGTAGTGTGATAAACTCTAAAATTGCTTCTCAACCTATATTTATGACAATTCTATGTAAAAACATACTCTCAACTTATATGAAGATAAAGAATGCTAACACTATCAAATAGCTGGGGGTGAAAAAATGTTAACAAACAATGGTACCATCGTTTCACACACTCCCTCCTCAGACTATTCCATTATGGGGCTGGATGATTCAGGACCATAGGAAAAGCAGAGGAGAGATGCACGGGGCTTGAGGGGGAACCAGCAAGGTGAAATCTACCCTAAAGTTGAAAATGTTAAAGTAACTTGACATATCAGAAAGGTATTTCAAATTATGCGTATCTTTAAGGGACACTTTGCAAATAAAGGACCAGGTGGAAGATTTAAAGAGATAAGTGTTGTCCAGTTGGTTAGGCATGGAACTTAGAAAGATTGTTATATAAAGGAACAAGTATGTGATTTAAAGGGATAGACTTGTACTTCTCTGGTGGTCCATTGGTTGAGAATCTGCCTGCCAATGCAGGGAACACAAGTCCAGTCCCTGGTCTGGATTCCACATGTCTTGGAGCAACTAAGCCCATGTACCACGACTACTGAGCCCACATTTTAGAGGCCACCAGGTGGAACTACAGAGGCCTGCACAACCTAGAGCCCATGCTCCACAAAAGAGAAGACACCACAGTGAGACCCATGAACTGCAACTAGAGAGTAGCCCCTGCTTGGTGCTACTAGAGAAAGCCTGTGCAGCAGCAAAGACCTAGCATAGCAAAAATAAATAAATAAATAGAGCTGATAAAAATAAAGTTATAAAAGAGATAGACTCTATTTAAAAGATTAAGACTGATTTCAAAGACCAGGCATTATTTGCAGGCATAAGCTTCCAAACGCATAGCTTCTGGGAGAGAAAAAGGCAAAAGGGTAAAAAGTAGTTTTCTTTGGCATTTGGATAGTAAAGAGGAAAAAAATAAGAGAAAAGATAGAATCTTATAAGGCAGTTGAATCGCAAGTTGGAGGATTCACAAAACTACTGCTCCTCTGCCTTAAGGGAACAGACCAACCAACCACCCCATTAAAGTACCTGGCTGGTATTGATAAGATAGGGTAACATTGGACTAGAAGTACTATAAAATGAATTAACAGCACAAAATAAAAAGGTTTCTGAATCAGGAAACAATTTCGTGCACAAATTAACTGAGAAACCACCCCCCCTCCTGCCTTAATACACACCATGAAGTTAGGACAACTGTAAATTGATATTCGAAACAGAATTAAATTAACAAGAATTTGACAATATGAAAAATCTCTTTAATCAGAAATTCAAAAACTGAACACAGAAATGGACAACAAATGGGGAAGTCAAAAAAAGAATTGATGAAGTTCATAAAATAGAAGAAAGTGTCAAAATTATCCCAGAAATGAAGAATATGTTACAGGGTGCCAAAGGGATAATAGACTAATATGAAAATTTAATAAGAGCATCAAAAAAAGCAAGAGAATAACTATGAGAATTAAAATTACCTTAACTATGTAATGTTACATTAACTATTACATTAACTATGAGAATTAAAATTTACAGAGAAGTAAAAAGAGTCACAGAAAAAATAGTGGAAATGGAAGACAGTCAAGGAATAATATTTGTCTTCTTGGAATATCTGAAGAAGAGAACCAAAACAACTGAAAAGAGCTAATATCTGAAAATATAATTCAAGAAAATTTTCCAGATAGACCCTGAATCCACACTGAAATTATATCAAGAACCTGGAAAAATTAATTGATAAAATATATATAATTAGTAGTAAATATCTTAGTAAAATTTTATTTCAAAGATAATAAATCCTTAAGACTCCATGCAAAAAACCCAAATAACTTAGAGAGGCAAAATAATTATATAGTTAACCTTTGAGCAATGTGGACGTTAAGGATACTGACTCTCCACACAGTTGAAAATCCACAGGTAACTCATAGTACTCTATATCCACAGTTTTGGCATCTGCAGATTAACAGATTGTATAATATTACTGTAGTATTTATTGAAAAAAAAAATCTGTGTATACCTGTGTATAAGCAACAACCTGTATTGTTCAAAGGTCAGCTATACTAGCATCAAACTTTAAAACCAACATGCAAAACAAGGTGAAATGGAACAGCATTTTAAAAATTCAATGAGAAAAAGGATTCTGGATTTTATATGCAGTGAAGGTGGTTTTTAAATATGAAGATTATGTAAACATAGTTTTTAGCCTACCAGAACTTAAAGGAATGTTTACCCCTCAGTCCTTGAGAAATCTAGATGATGAGCTTCATCTAACCAAATGATTGGAAAAACTTCAACAGGAGAACTGATGTTGAACATCTTAAAATTTGTAAGTATACTTCTAACACTAAAAGAAGATTGGGTGTAAGGATGAAATGCTAATATAAAAGTATTACATATTTTGACAGCATTGGAAAATAGGAAAATGGAGAAGGAAAAGGGAAAATGGTGCATTAGGATTTAAAAATATCAACAGTACATGATAAATCATACATTATAAAGTTAAATGAGAAAGCAAGACTCAAGGGGATTTAAAAAAGATTATAAGTACAGAACATACCACAGAAACAAAAATACAGATATTTGTAAAACCAAAAAAACCCTTTAAAATAGCAAAAATACACATCCTGTGGATAAAGAAACATGCTAAAATAACAAAATACACAATTTTTAGAATATGATGATGAACTTGAGACCCATGATCACTGTGAATGGGCTTTCCTCAAAAATGAAAAAGAAATTTGGTTCATGTAACAGAACCCGATATGCTATTTACAAGAGACATAGTTAATGTGGTTCAGAATAGCTGAGAATAGAAGGATGGAGAAAAGTATACCAGAGAATGGAAATAGTGT
Source organism: Redunca redunca (assembly GCA_006410935.1). Lineage (NCBI taxonomy): Eukaryota > Metazoa > Chordata > Mammalia > Artiodactyla > Bovidae > Redunca > Redunca redunca. The sequence goes on from SJYQ01004662.1 coordinate 650,483, forward strand.
GAGAGCAGGGACAGTGATAGATAGAGCGTATCTATCAGATATGGTAGAATTCAAGTTCAAGAACATTAAATGTGACAGAGAAGGTTAATGCTAAAACCCACATCCCACAATTAAGATGTTACACTTATGAATATTTATATTTATCAATGACCTTTCAGAAATAAAACCCACAGGAGATGCATGGACACATAGATAGAAGCATACCAATAATAGGAGACTGTAATATACCACTTTAAGTATTAGATAGGTGAAGTGGACAAAGAATAAAAGGAGATAGATGATATAAATAACAGTAAGATTGCTCTTGAGTGCAAACTGAGTGCTACAGTTTGAAAATAAAGAATACATGTTTCTGTTGAGTGCCCGTAACACATTGACAAAGTTGGTTATATATAAAGTCTCAAAGAAAACAATAATTGCCATGAAGTAGACATATTATACACAACACTGATAACAATGTAGAATATAACTGGGTTTTACTACCAAAAGCCAAAACAGCTTCTTCTGCTTGGAAATTAAAAAATTGATTGAACAACTTCTTGGTAAAAGGGGAAATAGAGAATCCAGAATTAGACCCCAGAACAGTGGCAACATAGTATATGGCAAAGGTAATGTATCAGTCTGGTTACAATAAGGAGAGAGAAACCAACATAGCAACTTGAACAGAGAAAATTTAGTGTAAAAATTATGAACTACAGCAGGAGATTAGAGTAATGAGGACTTACAAGGAGTAGAGAGAATTTCAAAATATATAGGAATAGAAGAGATGGGGAACAGCTACTATGCCTAAGGAGGAATTTCCCTTATCCTTAGGTCTGGGTGAGAGTCATTCCTTATTGAAGAGGGTACTGAATGGGAGAGAAATTGCTGTGGTCCTGCTTTGGCAGAACTTGCTGAAAATCACTCCTTTGGAAATTCTAAGTGGAACTTCTAAATCTACCTTCTAAAGTGTCAATGAAGGCCGGTCACAGGGAGAAGTTACTGTGACTCTTACTGGAGTAACTCTACCGTGCAGTCACTTAGGGATGGTGCTGGGTGATGCTGTTGGCCACTGTGCCCTGCTGGTTGGATCTTGTTGAGCAAGCGCACTGGAATCTGGAAGCCAAACTCTTTCATCATGGAGTCCTTGATGCCCTCTACTGGCAAAATTTAACAGGGTTCTAGTAGGCAAAGAGAAAATATTTAAAAGGCTCAGATTGAATATCAGTTCAGGCATCAAAAGGTGAATTTGGAGCTGAAAGACAGTAAACTGATAATGGTCCCAGGCAACATCTCAGAGCACTACAAAGAAGACATACTTTTAAAGGCAGTGGTACCGGGACAGTTTAGTAGCCATTTGGAGAAAGGTAAAATTACATCCATGTCATAAACCATCCATAGTATAATCACTAAGTGGATTACTGTCTACTTGAAAGTATACACGTAGTAGAAGAAAACATGGATGACTTCCTCTTCAACCTTAGAGTAGGGAAATGCTTTCTAATTCTGACTCAAATCCAGAGGCAATAAAAGATTGATAAATTTGCCTACATAAAAATAAAAAAAAATAGTTTGCACAGTGAAAAATACCATGAACAAAACCCAAGAAACAACTGCTAAACTGAAAGACTCAATATATAAAACAGACACAGGGCTATGATTTTTAATACATAAAGAACTCTGGCAAAAGACCAATAGTCTGATAGAAAAATAGAGATTCCCTGGTGACTCAAACTATAAAGAATCTACCTGCAATGCAGGAGAGCCAGGTTCAATCCCTGGGTGAGGAACATCCCCTGGGGGTGGGGGGTAGAGAGAGAGAGAGAGAGAGAGAAAGTTGATCAGAGGCAATTAGGCTTTCACGTACAGAATGCTGGGGCCAGAGCAGAGTATCTCAGAGGCACCTTCTGAACACTTCAGGCTTTCCATTGCAAATGATTATGGGCAGGATGCTGGGAAAGATTGAGGGCAGAAGGAGAAGATGGTGTTAGAGGATGAGATGGCTGGATGGTGTCACTGATGCAATGGACTTGAACTTGGGCAAACTTCACGAGATGGTGAGGACAGGGAGGCCTGGCATGCTGCAGTCGATGGGTCTGCAAAGAGTCATACACGACTGGGTGACTGAACAACAATGGGCAGGATAAGAGAGAAGAAAGATCTCCCCATACTGATTTCTGCATCTCCAGGTATCCTACGCTTTAAAGTACAGGGGGTGAGTTAGGAGAGTTGAAAGAAACTAACAGAGGCTCTCCAGGCTTTAACAGAAAAAATGGACATGGCAACCCACTCCAGTACTCTTGCCTAGCCTGGCGGGCTATAATCCATGGGGTTGGAAAGAGTCACACATAACTGAGTGACTAACACTTTTACTTTCTGATTAAAAAAACGGGGAAAAAGACATGCAAAAAACATAAAAAATGGCCCACAAACATGCCTTTCTCAGCTGTAATGGTGGCAAAAAATTAAAAAATATATGATAGCACTTTTTATTGGCAAGGTTGTGATGAAATCAGTTCAGTTGCTCAGTCACGTCTCACTCTTTGTGACCTCATGGACTGTAGCATCCCAGGCTTCCCTGTCCATCTCCAACTCCCGAAGCTGGTTCAAACTCATGGCCATTGAGTTGGTGATTCCATCCAACCATCTCATCCTCTGTCGTCCCCTTCTCCTCTTGCCTTCAATTTTTCCCAGCATCAGGGTCTTTTCCAGTGAGTCGGTGGCATCAGGTGGCCAGAGTATTGGGGTTTCAGCTTCAGCATCAGTCCTTCCAATGAATATTCAGTACTGAGTTCCCTTAGGATTGACTGGTTTGATATCCTTGCAGTCCAAGAGACTCTCAAGAGTCTTCTCGAACACCACAGTTTAAAAGCGTCCATTCTCTGGTGCTCAGCTTTCTTTATAGTCCAACTCTCACGCCATACATGACTACTGGAAAAACCATAGCTTTGATTAGATGGACCTTAGTTGGCAAAGTAATGTCTCTGCTTTTTAATGTGCTCTAGGTAGATCATAGCTTTTCTTCCAGAGAGCAAGCATCTTTAAATTCATGGCTTCAGTCACTATCTGCTGTAATTTTGAAACCCAAGCAGAGAAAGTTTGTCACTGTTTCCATTGTTTCTCCATCTGTTTGCCATGAAGTGATGGGATTGGATGCCAAGATCTTTGTTTTTTGAGTTGTTGAGTTTTAAGCCAGCATTTTCACTCTCCTTTCTTACTTTCATCAAGAGGGTCTTCAGTTCCTCTTCACTTTCTTCCATAAAGGTGGTGTCATCTGCATATCTAGGTTATTGATATTTCTCCCGGCAATCTTGATTCCCGCTTGTGCTTTATACAGCCTGGCATTTAGCATGATGTACCCTGCATAGAAGTTCAATAAGCAGGGTGACAATATACAGCCTTGATGTACTCCTTTCCTGATTTGGAACCGGTCCTTTGTTCCATGTCTGGTTCTAATTGTTGCTTCTTGACCTGTATACAGATTTCTCAAGGAGGCAGGTCAGATGGTCTGGTATTTCCATTTCTTTAAGAATCCATACAAAGGCTTTGACTGTGATCTGCACAGTCAAAGGCTTTCGTGTAGCCAATAAAGCTGGAGTAGATGATTTTGGAACTCTCTTGCTTTTTCTATGATCCAACAAATGTTGGCAATTTGATCTCTGGTTCCTCTGTTTTTTCTAAATCCAGCTTGAACATCTGCAAGTTCTCAGTTCATGTACTGTTGAAGTCTGGCTGGGAGAATTTTGAGCATTGCTTTGCTAGTGTATGAGATGAATGTAATTGTGCGGTAGTTTGAACATTGTTAGGCATTTTGGCATTGCTTTTCTTTGGGACTGGAGTGTAAACTGACCTTTTCCAGTCCTGTGGCCACTGCTGAGTTTTCCAAATTTGCTGGCATATTGAGTGCAGCACTTTCACAGCATCACCTATTAAGATTTGAAATAGCTCAGCTGGAATTCCATCACTTCCACTAGCGATGCTTCTTAGGGCCCACTTGTGTGACTCTAGGTGAGTGATCACACTGTTATGGTTATCTGGGTCATGAATATCTTTTTTTTTTTTTTAAATAGTTCTTCTTTGTATTCTTGCCACCTTGTCTCAATATCTTCTGCTTTTGTTAGGTCCATACCATTTCTGTCCTTTGTTGAGCCCATCTTTGCATGAAATGTTCCCTTTGTATCTCTAATTTTCTTGAAGAGATCTCTAGTCTTTCCCATTCTATTGTTTTCTTCTGTTTCTTTCGTTGATCACTGAGGAAGGCTTTCTTGTCTCTCCTTGCTATTCTTTGGAACTCTGCATTCAGATGGGTATATCTTTCCTTTTCTCCTTTGCCTTTAGCTTCTCTTCTTTTATCAGTTATTTGTAAGGCCTCCTCAGACAACTATTTTGCCTTTTTGTTTTTCATTTTCTTGGAAATGGTCTTGATCACTGCCTCTGTACAATGTCATGAACCTCTGTCCATAGTTCTTCAGGCACTCCAGCAGATCTGATCCCTTGAATCTATTTGCCACTTGGGATGAAATAGACACTCTCATTAAGTGTTAATGCAAATTGCTCTTCTGGCCCTGGTGCCTCTCCTAATTCTGCACTGAAAACCTGGAATGCCTTGGAATGCATTCTCTAGTTTTCTGAGGGCCTTAAGCCTTTGGTGACTGAATGGCTTGAGCATTTTAGGGATCCTCTCTCAATTCTCTTGCCTCACTCCCAACTTTTAGTAGTTGACAGCCTAGACAAAAAGAACATTACATAATGATAAAGGGATCAATCCAACAGGAACATATCACATTTATAAATATGTATGTAACCCACATAGATGCATCTGAATAGATAAAACAAATACTAACAAAATAAAGGAAGAAGTTGACAGTAACACAGTAATTGTAAGGAACTTTAATACCTCCACTTGCATCAGTGGACAGAGAATCCAGACAAAATTAGTAAAGAAACAGTAGCTTTAAACAATACGTTAGAGAAGATGGGGTAAATATTAATGTATAAAATAATTGACCCAAAGGCAACAGAATAAACATTCTTTTCAGTGCACATGGAACATTTTCCAGGGTATACCACGTTAGACCACAAAACAAGTCTCAATAAATTTAAAAATCATATTAAGTGTTTTTTTCTTTCCTGACCAATCATATGAGACTACAGGTCAACTATAGGGGAAAAAGAATACTTCAAAAAACATAAACGTGGATTTGTCCACTAGTGTTCTTCTCTGGAGAATCCCAGGGATGGGGGAGCTTGGTGGGCTGCCGTCTCTGGGGTCGCACAGAGTCGGACACGACTGAAGAGACTTAGCAGCAGCAGCAGCAGGGAACTAATATCTCACATGCCACTTGGCATGGCTAAAAACAAAAGAAAAAACATAACCGTGGAGGCTGAACAATATGGTACTAAACAATCAGTGGGTCACTGAAAAAAATCAGAGATGAAATTATAAACAATACCTTGAAACAAAACAGAAGCACAGCAATCCAAACTCTGTGGAATACAGCAAAAGCAATTCTAAGAGGGCAGTTTATAATGACACAAGCCTACCTCAGGAAACAAGAGAAAAAAAAAACAACTCAAACAACCTAACTTTACATCTAAAGGAAGCAGAAAAAGAACAACAAAGCCCAAAGTTAGTAGAAGGAAAGAAATCCTGAAGATTTCTCCTAAATAAGTAAAATAATTAAAGACTAAACAATAGAAAAGATCAAGGAAACTAAGAGCTGGTTCTTTGAAAAAATAAAATTGATAAACCTTTAGCTAGACTCATCAAAGGCTAAAGGAGGTGGCCCAAGTGAATAAAGTCAGAAATGAAAGGGCAGTGACAACTGGCATTACAGAAATAAAATGGATCATAAGAGATTCTTATGAACAATGATGCACCAATAAAATGGACAACCTTGAAGAACTGGATAAATTCCTAGAAATGTGTGATCTTCCAAAACTGAATCAGGAAGAGTAAAAAAATGAACCAGTTACCAGTAATGAAACTGAATCAGTAATTAGAAAATGCCCAGCAAATGTACAGAGCCAATTGACCTCACAGATGCATGATACCAAACATTTTAAGAAGATTTAACATTTATCTTCCTCAAACTAGTCCACAGAATTCCAGAGGAAGAATACTTTTGAAGTCATTCTGTGAGGCTCACATTACCCTGATACTATCAAAGTATCAGGTGAAAGATACTACACACAAAAAATTTCAGGTTAGTGTCACTGATGAATGTAGTTGCAAAAATCCTCAACATAATGTTAGCAAACTGAATCAACAATACAGTAAAGGGGTCAAAAACAATGATCAAGTATGATTTATCCCAGGGATGCTAAGATGTTTTAATATCTGCAAATCAAGTAATGTGATATTATCACTTTAGCAAATTGAACAGTTAAAGTTATATATCATCTCAATAAATGCAGGAGAAGCTTTTTGAAAAAATTCACATCTACTTGTTAATAAAAACTCTCAAAAAGTGTATGTAGAGAGAACATATCTCAACGTAATAAAGGCTATATGTGCCAAGCTCACAGCTCATATCATACTCAGTGGTGAAAAGCTAAAAATGTTTCCTCTAAAATCAGGAACAAGACAAGGATGCGCACTCTTGTCATTTACTTTTGTTATAGTATTGCAAGTCTTAGTCACAGCAGTTAGACAAGAAAAGAAAAGAAATTAATATTGGAAAGGAAGAAATAAAATTATCACTGTATGCAGATGACATGATATTGTGTATAGAAAATTCTGAAGATATCACCAGAAAACTATTAGAACTCGGTAATGGTGTAGGTTACAAAATTAAAATACAAAAATCGGTTGTGCTTCTATACACCAACAACAAACTCAGAAAAATTAATAAAACAATCCCATGCATAATTATAGTTGCATCAGAAAGAATGAAATACCTGGGACTAAATCTAACCAAGGAGGTAAAAGACTTGTACTTGGAAATTTATAAGACATTGATGAAAGAAATTTGAGATTGACACAAACAAATGGAAAGATATACCATGCTCATGGGTTGGAAGAATTATTGTTGTTAAAATGACTGTATGCCCCAAAGAAATTCATATTCAGTGCATTCCCTATCATAATATTAATGGCATTTTTTTCTTGTTATAAAAATGGAGGAAATAATTCTAAAGTTTGTATGGAGACAGAAAAGACTCCAAATAGCCAAGTCAGTCTTGAGCCTGGAGAATAAAACTGTAGGTATTACATGCACTGATTTCAAACTATACTTTAAGCTATAGTCACTAAAACAGTGTTACTGGCACAAAACAAGACACAGAGGTCAATGGAACAGAATATAGAAGCCCAGACATGAACCCACAGTTATATGGTCAATTAATCTCTGACACAGAATGCAAGAATTGATAGAATGGAGGGGAAAAAACTGTCTCTTCAACAAATAATTTTGGGAAAACTGCTTCATGCAGAAGATTCTAACTGGACTACTTTCTCAAAGCATATACAAAAATAAACTCAAAATGAGTTAAAGACATAACTGTAAGACCTGAAACCATAAAACTCCTAGAAGAAAACATAGGCATTATGCTCTTTTACATCAGTCTTAGCAGTTTTTTCAGATCAGTCTTCTCAGGCAAGGGAAACAAAACCAGAAATGAAGAAATGGGGCTGCATCAAACTAAATAATTTTTGCACAGTGAAGGAAACTGTCAACAAAATGCAAAGCTAGCATACTAAATGGGAGAATGTATTTACAGACATTATGTCCAAAACATACAAAGAATTCATACAACTCAACGTCCAAAACACAACCTGATTTGAAAAATGAGCAGACGATCTCAATAGATATTGTTCCATGGAAGACATCAGGTGGTCACTGGACACATGAAAAGATTTTGAACATCATTAGTCAGGAAATTGCAGATCAAACTTGCAATGAGATGTCATCTTACATATTTCAGAATGACTGTTATCCAAAACAGCATTTAAGTATTGCCAAGAATATGGAGAAAAGTGTAGCCTCATTCACTATTGTTGGGAATGTAAATTGGTATAGCTCCTCTGGAAAAAATATGGAGCCTCCTCAAAAAATTAAAAATAGAAATACCATACAATCCAGCAATTCTACTTATAGGTATTCTTCTGAAGAATGAAAAAAAAACTAATTTGAAAGATATATTCATTCATATGTTCATTGCAGCATTATTTATAGTAGCCACTATATGGAAGGATACTAAATGTCTAGCAGTAGATGGGTGAATAAAGAAGATGTGGTTTATAGGATCAATGGAATATTATTCAACCATAAAAAGAACAGGGTCTTGTCATTTGTGATAACATGGATGGACTCAGTTGGTATTAGGCTAAGTGAAATAAGTCAGACAGAGAAAGACAAATACCATGATTTCACTTATGTAGAATCTGAAAAATAAATGATACAAGAGAGAAACAGACTCTTGGGTACAGAAAAGAAGCTGGTGGTTGCCAGAGGAGAGGTGTGTAGGTGTTTGGGCAAAGTAGAAAAAATGGGTTGCTGGGTAAAAACTTATAGTTACACAATAAATGAGTGATGCAGATGAAATAAACAGCATAGGGAATATAGTCAATAATATTGTGATAACTATGGTGATAGATGGCAACTAGACTTACTTTGTAATGTGTAGAAATAGCAAGTCACTGCATTGTGCACCTGGAACCAACATAAAGTAATAGGGGAATTATACCTCAATTAAAAATATAAAGAACGCATACAACTCAGTTTAAAAAAACAAAACAAAACAAAACACCTGAGTAAAATACTGGAGTGGGTAGCCTTTTCCTTCTCCAGGGGATCTTTTGAACCTAGGGATCGAAACCAGGTCTCCCACATTGCAGGCAGATTCTTTACCAGCTGAGCCTCAAGGGAAGTCCCCAAACTGGGCAGGGCAGCTAAATAAGACATTTTTCCAAAGAAAAATACATATGGCTAACAGACATGTGCACAGGTACTCAGTATCACTAATCCAGCTTTCCCACTTTGGGCTATTCAAAGACTATGAAAACAGTAGTTTGGAAAGATACAAGTACACCTCTGTTCACCATGGCATTATTTACCATATCCAAGATAATGGGAACAGCAGAAGTACCCTTCAGTGGGTAGATTAAAGGAAAAAGAAGGTATGGTATGTATATACAATTTAATACTACTCATCCATTAACAAGATGAAATCTTGCCATTTCTGACAATATATGTGGACCTGGAGGATATTATGTTAAGTGAAATATGTCAGATGAAGAAAGACAAGCATCATATAGATTTCATTTCAATGTGGAATATAAAACAACCAAACAAAGCCCGCCAAATAAAGAAACCAAACCAAAGAAAAACAAACATGAAGATTTAGAGAATAGATTTGTATTTACTAGAGAGGAAGGAGATGAAGGAATAGATGGTATCAACTTTATGGTGAAGGAAGGAAACTAAATTTTTGGTGGTGAGTATGCTGTAGGGTATACAGAAATGGAAATATAATGTATGTATGAAACATGTAATGTTTTAAGTCAGTATTATCTCAGTTATTTAAAATTGAGATTTATTAATCTGTAACAGTTCCTAATTTATATATGTCAGATATTATGAAACAATGCTTTATTGCTCTTTTAAAATTAAAAGACATACCAAGGCTTCTTTATGATTAGATTTATGAAGGTGCAACTATTAGGTGAGTCATATGTTATTTCTGGGCCAGTTCACACACATCAGAATGAATAAACTGCTATAAGTATAAAATCATGAGTTTATACTGAAAGTTACATTTCTAAACATTTTATATAAGAGACTTGAACATCTGCTGATTTTGGTTTCTGCAGAGGTCTTGGAAACAATCCCCCTTAGATACTAAGGGACAAGCAGCCATTGAACAGAATGAGATGGGGAAATCTATGTTTGAAATGGAAGTTGGCCATGATCTGTTCTTAAATGAAAAGATCTATTGCAGAAACTTTTATGTACCTGAGTCTACTTATGTAAACAAATATTTCCTTCTAAACTCTACCTCAGTTTATGTGTATGTATATTACAGGATATACCTAACATTGTTAATAATTTATATTTTTTGGAAGAATTGGGAAGGAGCCCCTTTCACTTTTTATTATTCCTCTGTAAAGTTATACTTTATTATTTATTGACTTAAACTGATCAAGTTCACTGAAGTTGATCATTCAGGGAGAGTTAAAGAATCAGGACATTTTAAATTGAATAGAGGATGTTCATAGATTCTATTGTAAAGGATGACCTTTCAAAAGGTAGGTTTTTATTGAGTTAGTACTTTCAAATGGCTTAAATTTGTAATAGGTGTATCATTTTCCTGTGAATGCTGTACCAAATAAACACAAGCAGAGGGATTAAAACCATAAAAATGTACTCTCTTACAGTTCTGGAGTCTAAAAATCTGAAATCGAGGTGTATGTAGACAGTCTAGGGGAAAATCAGTTATTTGCTGTGTCCAACTTTTGGTGGTTGCTGGCATTCCTTGGCTTGAGACCTCATAATTCCAATTTCTATGTCTATCTGTGTCTTTTCTGTATGTATGTTTCAAAATTCCCTGGGCCTTTCTCTTATAAGGACACTTGTCATTAGATTTAGGATGCACCCGGATACTTGTCTCACATCTTTAAGAGATCATTTTTTCCAAATAAAGTAACATTCACTGGTCCCAGAGATTAGTACAGGAACATATCTTTTGGTGTACCACCATTCAGACTACTACAAAGAGATGGGTATTTAAATTACATTTTCTAAGCTGGAAAAAGAAAATTCTTAATTTATTTGCAACATATAAATTTCAAAAACTTTCAACACCAAACATTTTATATTTACGGTGTATATTAAAGAAATGATGATCAGTTCAGTTCAGTCGCTCAGTCGTGTCCGACTCTTTGCGACCCCATGAATCGCAGCACGCCAGGCCTCCCTGTTCATCATCATCTCCTGGAGTTCACTCAGACTCACGTCCATCGAGTTCGTGAGACCATCCAGCCATCTTATCCTTGGTCGTCCACTTCTCCTCCTGCACCCAATCCCTCCCAGCATCAGGGTCTTTTCCAATGAGTCAGCTCTTCTCATGAGGTGGCCAAAGTACTGGAGCTTCAGCTTTAGCATCATTCCTTCCAAAGAAATCCCAGGGCTGATCTCCTTCAGAATGGACTGGTTGGATCTCCTTGCAGTCCAAGGGACCCTCAAGAGTCTCCTCCAACACCACAGTTCAAAAGCATCAATTCTTCGGTGCTCAGCCTTCTTCACAGTCCAACTCTCACATCCGTCCATGACCACAGGAAAAACCATAGCCTTGACTAGACGGACCTTGGTCGGCAAAGTAATGTCTCTGTTTTTGAATATGCTATCTAGGTTGGTCATAACTTTTCTTCCAAGGAGTAAGCGTCTTTTAATTTCATGGCTGCAGTCACCATCTGCAGTGCTTTTGGGGCCCCCCAAAATAACGTCTGACACTGTTTCTACTGTTTCCCCATCTATTTTCCATGAAGTGATGGGACCGGATGCCATGATCTTTGTTTTCTGAATGTTGAGCTTTAAACCAACTTTTTCATTCTCCTCTTTCACTTTCATCAAGAGGCTTTTTAGCTCCTCTTCACTTTCTGCCATGAGTGGTGTCATCTGCATAGCTGAGGTTATTGATATTTCTCCCGGCAATCTTGATTCCAGCTTGTGTTTCTTCCAGTCCAGCGTTTCTCATGATGTACTCTGCATATAAGTTAAATAAGCAGGGTGACAATATACAGCCTTGATGTACTCCTTTTCCTATTTGGAACCAGTCTGTTGTTCCATGTCCAGTTCTAACTGTTG
>SJYQ01004662.1:663358-675701 GCA_006410935.1 Redunca redunca
TTTATTTTTGTTTTTTTTTAAATTTTGAATTTATTTTTTAACTGAAGGATAATTGATTTACAGAATTGTGTTGGTTTCTACCAAACATCAGCATGAATCAGCCATAGGGATACATATGTCCCCTCCCCCTTCTTGCTCTTGAACCTCTGTACCACCTCCTTCCCCATTCCACCTCTCTAGTTGTTACAGAACCCTGGTTTGAGTTCCTTGAGTCATACAGCAAATTCCCATTGGCTAATTTTAATACAATATAGAATATTAAACTTATTACTTACCAGATGTTTCTTGACATCATTATTTTAAATTTTGACATAAATGGCAGATTGGAGGAAAATGATGGCAATGTATTTTGCGTTGAAAATTCTCTTGGGCATAAATAGTTGCACAGTCTCAGGGAGTAAGTTTTTTTCTTATTGTTAAAAACTATGTGTTTCCAATATGTACAATTGGAAAGTGTCAACAAATTAAATAATAAAGATCTTTTCATCCTATAGACACCTTCCTTCATTTCTCAGTGAGCTCTATGTGAGGAGCATGTTGGAAATATGTAGCTTAGGGTATTTTGGCTATTAGCTGTAACCTTTGAGGAAATTCCCTTTATTGGTTGGTGAATTTCATTCTTCTCTTCTCTTTTTATAGCCCTGAAGACTTTTTTTTTTTAAAGTTGAACTGTAGATTCACTTACTGTATTAGTTTCAGAAGAAGGCATTTTTAAGGATCATTATCTTTTGGAGATATTTTCCAGAATAGACACAAAGGTTACAGCGCTTTAGAAGGAAAGAATCTAGTATTTATTTAGCATCTAACTTCATACCAAGCACATGATGGGTATTTCATTTATTCTTAGAACAACTCTAAAGACAAACTTTTTTTTTAGAACAACTCTGTAGACCTTTAAAAAAAAAAATTTAAGTAGGGAAGGCACCTGAGGCACAGGTAGATTGAATTAATTGCTTTGGATCCCACGTTGATTAAATGGTGAGGCTGAGATATGCATCTAGTTCTGTCTCACTGTAAAGTACTGATCAGACAGCCCAAGCTCTTCATAAAATGCCTTCTAATATTTGTTACCATAGCTCCCACTTTAAAGTAACATTTCTCATGTAAACTTAGAATTAAGTACCTTGTCTGGCATTGATCCTGGGAGGCCTGTATCGTGGCCTCTGCCAGCTCTGATGCTGTATCACAATAGTTGGTACATGGGACATTAGGCTTGAAGTGAGTCTTCCCTACTGATGTATGATTTTATAGCTATCACCTTTGTGCTGAAATAGAGATGAAAGAAATATCAAATTATCTCATTTATGAGTTATTAAAAACTAACTTCAGCTCTGCTTCAGAATTTAAGAATGAAAATGTTGAGTTGGAGGAAGGACATATAACCTCCAATGAAAGTAAAAATATCCAGGCTTTCACTTATACTTTAAAAATATGTAAGGGCTTGGTTTACAAAAATGAATAACAACATAGTTAGATTTCCTTGCTGCTATTTCTTGTAATGTATCAATAATGGAATTTCAAAGGAATATTTACAAATTTTTACTTGGCTAGGGTGTTATAATAATTGGTGGTGGTTTAGTTGCTAAGTCATGTCTGACTCTTGCATCCCCATGGACTGTAGCCTGCCAGGTCTCTCTGTCCATGGGATCTCTAGGCAAGAATGCTGTAGTGGGTTGCCACGCCATTTACTTATTATTAAGTAAGTATAATAATTACTCAATACCAAATAAGCCTTCCAGGACTAATGTCTTCATGGATTGGATTATATATAGGAAAAATATGTAAAATATCTGAAATGGATCATAAAAAATAGAAGTTTGTGTTTTGTTATCACCTTTCTTCTTATAGTTATTACCTTAAAATACCATGTTTATTTGTTTTGATGTCAGAGAAAAGCAACAGTTGAAATCATGTTGAAAGTACCCTTTGTAATTATTCCACAACAAAAAAGTATTAGTCTCTAGTAATTTATATGTACTGTATATAAACCTGTATTTCCAAAGGATGAACATAGGAGAGCATAAGAGAGAAAATTGTCTTTTGATATGCTTCAGTTTTTTTTGTTGTTGTTGTTTGGGTAAGAAATCTCTTGAGTGTCTGCTATATGAGTTACTTTTTTAAATCCTGAGTGATCTTTATAGCAAGCACAAATTTTAAAATTGTAAATAGCCTATTTTATTTTTGATATATCTACTCCTCACCAGGAAAACCCAGTAAATGTTGGAAACATTTATTTTAAAGCCAGTTTAGTACATCTTTGGAGTCTTAGATTTTCCAGTAATAGGCTGATAATATTGTACTTGTAAAGCAAGGTTGTCATCTAGTGGTGTTTTCAAGTAGCACATCCTTCAGAATTAGCTCTCTAGTACATCTTAAGCATTTTAAAGGGAATGCTTAAGGAAACAATTCTCGGTTTCAATTTTTCAGAATTTAAGCACTTTTAAATGTTTTACATTATATATGAATTTACAAAGGATTATCCCTAGAAACTTTTTTAAAATCCATATTTTGATCTTTAGTCTTGGGCCAAAAATTTCTTGTCTGGCCACTAAAATGTTGAAAAAGTTTTTTTTTTTTTTTGAAAGTCCCTTAGTCATGTCTGACTCTTTGCTACCCCATGGATTGTAGCATGCCAGGCTCTTCTATCCATGGAATTCTCCAGGCCAGAATACTGGAGTGGGTAGCTGTTCCCTTCTCCAAGGGATCTTCCCGCCCCAGGCTTTGAACCCAGGTCTCCCACATTGCAGGCAGATTCTTTACTGTCTAAGCCACCAGGGAAGCCCAAGAACACTAGAGTGCACAGCATAACCCTTCTACAGGGAATCTTCTTGACCCAGGAATCGTACTGGGGTCTCCTGTATTGTAGGTAGATTCTTTACCAACTGAGCTACCAGGGAAGCTTGAGTAGTACAGATCTTAATCATAGTGTGTCAAGGCATTTCATAATGCTTCAGAACTCTATGGAAATTACTTGTTTAGGAAGAAAGATCCTTATAGAGTACTAAGTAGATTTTTAAATTTTTAAATTTTTTTTTACTTTTTAGATAGTTATCCTTTCAATTTTTGTGCAGGTTAATTTTATGAAATATTTGCAAATAAAATTTTAAGGTTGTAATGATTTTTTGCTTTTGGTGTTTTCATTTTTGTAATATAAAAATTTGAAAACATAGCATAGAAGAAATTAAGATAGATTTTCCTGTGTGTAGAAAAATATTAATGTCATGTATTAGCTAAATGATCGAAATAATATACATTTGTGCATGAAAAGAATCATACAAACTAAAAACAAGGTGCATTTTTTTTTTTTTTTAAAGAAAGGAAAGAAAACATTTATTTTCCAAGAGGGCAAGAAAGTTACACTTTGGAAGAACTGGCTGGCTAAAGTATTTACATTTAAAAGCTGCAAATTACCTAGAATACCAAGTTTACATTAGTCTGTCCATGAAAGAAAAAACATGTCCATGAAAGAAAAAACAGTAGCTGTCTCTTGTTTTCCAGAGGTCACACTGTATCTTCAGACACCAACATGGCAAATGCCAAGTATAAAATAGTTTACAGGAAATATTCAAGGTTTTCCTCAACAGAGGCCAAACCCAGTCAAAGTGACCTTGTTATTTTTGTTTTATATCAGAGAGTTACATGTTTTCTTTGACTGTCATGTATGAAGTGCTTAATCATATTGGAAGCAGGGCAGAATGTCAATTTTTGCTTCTCCAGGATCAACGTGGAATTTGCAGCCAATGAATTTAACACTGGTATTCAGTCGGTTGTTTGAAATGAGCGGAAGTCTCTGTAGATCTGAACTGCTCGTGTTTTCCAGCTTCATCACGAAGAAGCTGAGGCAGAGGTGTCCACTGACAGGCTAAGTAGCATATCCTGCCGGGCCACAGTGTGCAGTTGGCAGCGGCTGTCCACTTCTCCAGCCCTTCTGATAGAGATGCATTTTTCAAGATAGTTTACATTTGAATAAAATCGACCTTGTATTAGAAATCGTTTTCTGCATTGATTAAGATGAACACTAATGACTTATTACTTAGAGCTACTTTAATACATGTTTTTATTCATCTGCCCGTTTATAGATATATATCTCATAGAGAAAAAGTTAAATTTTAGCTAGTGTTGACTCAGGTCCTTATTGTAATTATTGGAATAAAGATTGTGGTATTCATTTTGGCAGAGTAGGTGGCCACTTTACCTAAGGAAGCATAAACAAACTGGAAGTGACAGAAGGTGGTACTTGTTTTTTAGGGAAATAAGATGGAAGACCTGTTTTTTTTATTTTCTGCCATTTGATGTCATAGGATTCCCTATTCTGAATTACTTGTAGTAGGATTCTGATCCTTCTTTATGCTGTGCTTAAAGATTTAGTCATGGAATCCCATAAAGTTATTGAACTTAATGCTAATGTATCAAGTTATATATTGTGATTGGTGACTTCCCCCACCCCACTTCCTTAATGTATTTATAAATTGTATTAAGTGTATTGATTTAGTCTATACTGGGTTATTTGAAACAAATTGTGCACAAATTTTTATTAAGTTAACTAATCGGGGTCACAAAGAGTTGGACAACTTGGTGACTGAAAAAATGAACAAATCTTATTACTCAGTGTGGTGTGGTTCATAAATAGATGTTTATAAGCTATTTTCCTATGCTGTAGAGAAGGGAAACTAATTTATTATTTCAGTGTTTTTGACTATACAGCAAAAGCCTATAAGAATAATAGCAAAAAGACAAATTTTCAGGAGGCATGTTTTATTCCACTTACACTGTAGGCCTAGAAACAGGATAAGCAGAGTGAATACAGAGGCATTTATTTGGGTAGTTTTTATAAACAATATAAATATAAAAAATATTTTTTAATGTCCTGGGAGTTTGCAGTAGATTGGCCAAGTCCATATTTGCTAAAATGAAAGATAGCCTTTAATGTAAGTGATTTAAAAAATTACCTGTTATGTTTTATTCTTTTCTAACTCCATATTAGCTTGAATAATTGGGAGTTACTCAAGCTAATATAGAGACAGAATGGGAATGTATTAGAGATCAATAGAATGGGAAAGATTAGAGATCACTTCAAGGAAGTTAGAGATGCCAGGGGAACATTTCATGCAAAGATGAGTACAATAAAGGACAGAAATGGTCTGGACCCAACAGAAGCAGAAGATATTAAGAAGAGGTGGCAAGAATACACAGAAGAACTATACCAAAAAGATCTTCATGACCCAGATAACCACGATGGTGTGATCACTCACCTAGAACCAGACATCTAGGAGTATGAAGTCAAGTGGGCCTTATTTAGGAAGCATCACTATGAACAAAGCCACTGGAGGTAATGGAATTCCAGCAGAGCTATTTCAAATCCTAAAAGATGATGCTGTGAAAGCGCTGCACTCAATATGCCAGTAAATTTGGAAAACTCAGCAGTGGCCACAGGACTGGAAAAGGTCAGTTTTCATTCCAATCTCAAAGAAAGGCAATGGCAAAGAATGTTCAAACCACTGTATAGTTGCACTGATTTCACACTTTAGCAAAGTAATGCTCAAAATTCTCCAAGCTAGGCCTCAGCAGTATGTGAATGAAGAACTGGAATCTTGGTGCCTTGGCAGAGGGACCAGAGATCAAATTGAAAACATTTGTTGTATCATAGGAAAAGCAAGAGAATTCCAGAAAAATATCTGCTTCATTGACAGATAAAGGCTTTGACTGTGTGGATTACCACAAACTGTGGAAAATTCTTAAAGATCGAAATACCAGACTGCCTTACTTGCCTCCTGGGAAATCTGTTTGCAGGCCAAGAAGCAACAGTACAGCCAGACATAGAACAACAGAATGGTTCAAAATTGGGAAAGGATTACATCAGGTCTGTATATTATCACCTTGCTAATTTAACTTATATGCAGGGTACATCATGCAGAATGTTAGATTGGAGAATGTAGAAGCTGCAATCAAGATTTCAGGGAGAAATATCAATAACAGCATATATGCAGATGACACCACCCTTATGGCAGAAAGTGAAGAGCAGCTAAAGAGCCTCTTGATGAAAGAGAAGAGTGAAAATGCTGGCTTAAAGCTCAATGTTCAAAAAACGAAGATCATAGCATCCGGTCCCATCATTTCATGGCAAATAGATGGGGAAGCAACGGAAACAGTGACAGACTTTATTTTCTTGGACTCCAAAATCACTGCAGATGGTGACTGTAGCCATGATAGATGTTTGCTCCTTGAAAGAAAAGCTTTGACCAACCTAGACAGTATATTAAAAAGCCGAGACATTACTTTGCCAACAAAGGTCCATGTAGTCAAAGCTATGGTTTTTTCAGTAGTCATGTATGGATGTTAGAGTTGATTATAAAGGAAGCTGACTGCTGAAAAATTCATGCTTTTGGACTGTGGTGTTGGAGAAGACTTTTGAGAGTCCCTTGGACCGACAAAAGATCAAAGCAGTCCATCCTAAAGGAAATCGGTCCTGAATATTCATTGAAGGACTGATGCTGAAGCTCCAATGCTTTGTCCAGTTGATGAGAAGACCTGACTCATTGGAAAAGACCCTGATGCTGGGAAAGATTGAAGGCAAGAGGAGAAGGGGACAGTGGATGATGAGATGGTTGGATGGCATCACCTACTCGATGGACATGAGTTTGAGTAAGCTCCAGAAATTGGTGATGGACAGGGAAACCTGGCGTGCTGCAGTCCATGGGGTAAAAAAAGAGTTGGACATTACTGAGTGACTGAACTGAATTGATGTGGACTGGTAGTCTCAATGTGATGGCAAGTAATCATGTACAGATGTATAGATCAGAGACTCCCCAAACCACATGTGGCTATGTAATTTGGGTTTTATTCAGAAACAGTTAATACTGTTCTGCATTATTCATTGTGCAGATGTGTCCTTTAATTTTGATTGAGTCCCTATCCATTTCGGAATAATATTTTCATTCTTGATTTTTTCATCACCATTTTAAAGAATTTTCATGCATCATCAGCCTAGATTGTATTTATGTGCAATAATAGATTCTCTCCTGGATTATCTTACAAATTCAATTTTCAGTTCAGACTTGAATGGGCATTCATTGCTTGGAATGGTAAAGGTAGGTAGAGGGGAAGAAAACTTCAGTGCACCTTTTAAATTATTTTGGCCAACTAGAACATTTTTCCCCAAAGAAATATATGGGAATAATGAAGTAAAGATGAGTTCTTATATGTGCAGTTTGTGAAATGTTTAGGCCAAAGTAAATGATTTAATGACAGCTCTAGTAAGAACATTGTTTCAATGCATAATTATGTTTATTGATCTCCAAGAGTCATACAAAGTGACCTAAAATACACAATTGTTTTCCTCTTTTGCTTGAAAAGTGTGTCAGCTGTGAGTAATGTATCATTTGAGAGACACCTATATCACAACCCTGCATGTCAAAGACAACTTGAAAGTGTATAGGAGCAAACAGGCAGATAACTGATATAAACTAATATGATTAGTACAAGGATGTGTGTTACATGCAGACTGAAGCCTGTTTGTTTGGCTAGACATTGCTTTGCAAAAAACTAAAAGCTAAAAATGAGAATATATGACAGTAGCTGCTTAACCTGCCTTCATACAGATAGTCACTAGACCTGTCGCCTTTCATTCAGTTCAGTCGCTCAGTTGTGTCCGACTCTGCGACCCCATAGACTGCAGCACACTAGGCTTCCCTGTCCATCACCAACTCCTGGAGCTTACTCAAACTCATGTGCATGGAGTCAGTGATGCCATACAACCATCTCATCCTCTGTCATCCCCTTCTCCTCCCACCTTCAGTCTTTCCCAGCATCAGGGTCTTTTCCAATGAGTCAGTTTTTCGCATCAGCTGGACAAAGTATTGGAGTTTCAGCTTCAGCATCAGTCCTTCCAATGAATATTCAGGACCGATTTCCTTTGAGATGGACTGGTTGGATCTCCTTGCAGTCCAAGGGACCCTCAAGAGTCTTCTTCAACACCACAGTTCAAAAGCATCAATTCTTCAGTGCTCAGCTTTCTTTATAGTCCAACTCTCACATTCATACATGACTGCTGGAAAAACTATAGCTTTGACTAGATGGACTTTTGTTGGGAATATAATGTTCCTGCTTTTCAATATGCTCTCTAGGTTGGTCATGCCTTTTCTTCCAAGGAGCAAGCATCTTTTAATTTCATGGCTGCAGTCACCATTTGCAGTGATTTTGGAGCCCCCCAAAATAAAGTCTCTCACTGTTTCCACTGTTTCCCCATGTATTTTTCATGAATTGATGGGACCAGATGCCATGATTTTAGTTTTCTGAATGTTGTGTTTTAAGCCAACTTTTTGACTCTTCTCTTTCAGTTTCATCAAGAGGCTCTTTAGTTCTTCTTTGTTTTCTGCCATAAGAGTGGTGTCATCTGCATATCAGAGGTTATTGATATTTCTCCTGGCAATCTTGATTCCCACTTGTGCTTCTTCCAGTCCAGTGTTTCTCATGATGTACTCTGCATAGAAGTTAAATAAGCAGGGTGACAATATATAGCCTTGATGTACTCCTTTTCTTATTTGGAACCAGTCTGTTGTTCCGTGTTCAGTTCTAACTGTTGCTTCCAGACCTGCATACAGATTTTCCAAGAGGTAAGTCAGGTGGTCCGGTATCCCCTTTTCTTCAAGAATTTTCCACAGTTTGTTGTGATCCACACAGTCAAAGGCTTTGGCATAGTCAATAAAGCAGAAATAGTTGTTTTTGTGGAACTCTCTTGCTTTTTTGATGATCCAACGTATGTTGGCAACTTGATCTCTGGTTCCTCTGCCTTTTCTGAATCCAGCTTGAACATCTGGGAGTTCATGGTTCAACTGTTGAAGCCTGGCTTGGAGAAATTTGAGCATTACTTTGCTAGTGTGTGAGATGAGTGCAGTTGTGTGGTAGTTTGAATTTGAGCATTCTTTGGCATTGCCTTTCTTTGGGGTTGGAATGAAAACTGTCTTCATACAGATAGTCACTGGAGCTACCCCCTTTAGATGGACATACACTCTTCAGTTTGTTGCTGCTCTCCTCATTACATGTACTTCATAGTCAGCAGTTAAGTTAAACTCAGGGGTTTTACCTGCTTTCATAGGAATGGATCAAAGGAAAATTGGTGCTCTTTTCCCTTGCAGTTTGTAATCCACTTGTAATGGTGGCCCACTATCTGGATCTAATAAGTGATATTAAACAATAGTATTTGTTCTTATCACACTTCCCTGTCAGTTGAGATTCTTGAACTGTAGTTTGGGCATGTCTGTTTTATATGTCCAAGTAACTTCAGAACATGAGGTGAAGATAGTTTTAGTAGTGAGACCATTCTTATTTAAATATATATTCAGTACTTGTAATAGGAAACCACCTCTCCCCCAAATTGGTGGATAATAATTAGTTTTAAAGCTTTTACTTCTGAAGTAACAAGAGTTGCTCAGGATTACAAATTAAATGACTCTGAGAAAGATGGGATTTTAACATCTATTTATGGAAACAAGAAGCAGTTTCCAAAATCTTTTTTTTTTTTTTTAAATTTGAGTGTTTATTAAGCTGTGATTTAAAATGGAATTATTTGGAGGTAAAATTAAGGAGAAATCTTAGTATATTCTGTAGTATGCAGAAATTTAGCCCTTTACTGCCTTGCTTGTCAATAAAATTTATTTCAATGTGTTTTTAGCTCAGAATAGTAATGAGTGGTTTTACACTAAAATCTCCACCAGAGGAGAAGAAAAAATTGTGCCTCTGGGCTGTTTTAGTAAACAGGAGCTCTCTGGGGTTTGTTTCCTCTTTAAGGTTTTGCCCATGGGTGTAAGTGTTCAGAGATCACCTGTGGAAACTGATGATGATTCTCTCCCCTTAAGGCCCATGTACAGATGTGCACAGGGATCAGGTCTGGCACGCCTGCTCTGATTGGCAGTGCTTTTCCCCCAGTGACCACATTAAGGCTGGTGGGTTTTGTGTTGCTTTGTTCTTTCAGTTACTGTGGGATTGTGGTGCATCTTGAATCTGATTTGGGCATTACACTTTGCTTTTATCACTTGTGTTATTCACTGATGATACTGGAATCTTTAAATGTTTACAAAAACAAAAAAAGATTAATTTGCAAATCTCAAGTTACGTGAAAATGGTCCATTATTGACAGAAGGATCACCAAGATGTTACTAGGGAGACCTGTGAATGGGGTCTCCTGTTTCTTGATAATTATAGAGTAAAGGTGTAAGGCTCAAGTCCTTTTATTTTTTAAAAATATTAAGGGTGAGGAAGGGAGACTTGTAAAACTTGGAAATTGAGAGTGAGCTGTATTTTATAATGTCTTATATTCAGGAAGCCTACGGGCTTCCCTTTTTATATTTTATAGGATAGGTATTTTTTCATTGTTGTAACAGTTTTTTAATTGTTAGTTAATGTTAGTTTCCTGATTTTTTACCATGAAACTAGATCTATTCTTGTTTAATAACTCAATACTTTGGAGGCACTGATTTAATTTGCCTAGTTGTGCTTTTTTGTGTGTGTTGATAAAGTGCCTAGTTGATTACGAAATTGGTATGTATAGATGTTGGCTTTTGTTTATGAGAACAGAGTTATATTTCTGATATTAGCATTATTTGGTGATGGACAAGGAGGCCTGGTATGCTGTGATTCATGGGGTCGCAAGGAGTCGGATACGACTGAGCGACTGAACTGAACTGAACTGAAAATCAGTGTGACTTCCCTGGAGGAGGAAATGGCAAACTACTCTAGTATTCTCTGGAACATCGCATGGACAGAGGAGCCTGGTGGGCTACAGTCCATGGGGGTCACAAAGAGTCAGATAAGACTTGGCACTCTCACACAATGAAAAGACTGCTACACTGAGAATCAGGACGCATTTTTAACTTTGCCTTACTTAGAAGTTAGAAGTGTTGGCCACTCAGTTGTGTCTGACTCTTTGTGACCCCACGGACTATATAGCCCGCCAGGCTCCTCTTTGCATGGGGTTCTCCAGGCATGAATACTGGAGTCGGTTGTGATGCCCTTCTCCAGGGGATCTTCCTGACCCAACCCAGGTCTCTGACTTTGCAGGCAGACTCTTTACCATCTGAGACATCAGGGTATTTTATGGCAAAGTTTAGGTTAACATCTTTGAAAAAAGAGGCATTTTTTCTTCACCTGTAAATCTAAAGAGTTAAACTTTGAATATTTTTTAAGGTTATTTCCGGTTTGTCTGACATCCTGTATGCTTTTAATTCTAAAGAGTTGCCTTTCTAGAAGATGCAGTATTTTATTAGTCATTGTTTATTTCCCCACTGTAGGAATTTTGAAAGCTGTGTTTTTCTAACTACTCAGTCAGCGTTTAATATAGTACCCATATGCCTATATACTTTTGCTTCCTAAAATTGGTCTCAACCTATACTGACCTCTCATCTCTTCCCCATTTTCCAATGAGAATGTCCAGAATGTGTTTTATAATAGAGATGCCCTTTCTGTGCCTTCTTTTCCATTCCCTAGCCACTTTGAGCTCCTATAACATTTTGTTTGTAGTTATTTTGGCCTTGTATGGTAGCTATTTATGTGTTATGTTATGCTTTATATGAGACTGTAAATGCCTTAAAGGAAGATATTTTTCACCATCCTATTACTGATTCACACACATAGTTCTTTTCATACAAATCAGGGGTTAATTAATATTTGTAGAACTAAATTTGTAAGATGGTTAGTGCCAGATACAGTCGGTGGCTCTGAATGGTGAAAAATTATCAGGGTAATAAGGAAGTGAACTTACTCATTCTGAATTAAAGCAGTGTTTCAGCCATCTATGCTGCCAGCAAACATTTGTATTCCATGGTCACTCATGTACAATTTATTCCAGCCTCCTAACCATTTATTCTTAGTGACACATCTAAATACTTAATGCCTTTTTTTCCCTCTCTCTCTGTAACCCACTTAACTCCTGGCCTTCATTCATCATTGTAGTTTACCACTGCCTTAAGCTTTTCAGTTCAGTTCAGTTCAGTCGCTCAGTCGTGTCCGACTCTTTGCGACCCCATGAATTGCACGCAGCACGCCAGGCCTCCCTGTCCATCACCATCTCCCGGAGTTCACTCACACTCACGTCCATCGAGTCCAGGATGCCATCCAGCCATCTCATCCTGGGTCGTCCCCTTCTCCTCCTGCCCCCAACCTCTCCCAGCATCAGAGTCTTTTCCAATGAGTCAACTCTTCGCATAAGGTGGCCAAAGTACTGGAGCTTCAGCTTTAGCGTCATTCCTTCCAAAGAAACCCCAGGGCTGATCTCCTTCAGAATGGACTGGTTGGATCTCCTTGCAGTCCAAGGGACCCTCAAGAGTCTTCTCCAACACCACAGTTCAAA